>ML351641.1:21469-47956 GCA_005239505.1 Nicotiana paniculata | reverse complement strand
ACATGATTCATGAAGGAAAGGTAATGTTGTTGACCTCTATGTTAGAGTAGTTAGTGAATTGTGAATAAAGCATGGTATTTGTGAGTCGATTATTGAGGCGAGGATGTCACACCTTTGTGCTTAAAATATTTTAAAAATTCTTGGTATAATGCGTTAAGGGATTTGCTTAATAAGTTGTATTCATGGGTGTACTTTAATTGCTCGAGAACGAGCAAATATTTAAGTGTGGGGTGTTGATGTGTGGCTAGAATTCATGGTTTAACGCATTATGTGCCTTACATTTTATGTGCTTTAATGGTAAAAATACACCTCGTTTGAGCATAATGGAGTCTATTTCATGTGTAGATGAATTGAAGATGGAAGCCGAGCTAAATGGATGCATAAACGTCAAAAATGCGCTCAAGAATCAAAAGGAGTCATACCAGGATTTAGCCAGGATTTAGACATGTAAAGCCTGGTCATACCAGGCTTTAGACTTGTAAAGCCTGGTCATGCCAGGCATTAGGCTTGTAAAGCCTGGTCATGCCAGGCGTTAGGCCTGTAAAGCCAGGTCCTAGATCCGTCCCAGTCCGAGTTTTAAAGGCTTTAAGTGTTTCCCGGTTTGACTAGAAGTATCCTACACGTTTAGGGTTTGTCCAAAAATATATAAATAGACCCAAACACACAACTTTGAGAAGACTTTTTCCATTGGAGACAAGAGGATATTGGGGAACACTACTCAGAAGATCAAAACATTGATTTTTACATCCTTTATTCCTTACTCTGTAATTTAATTATGCAAGTTATTATGGATTTGATTACTATGAGCATGAGTAGATAATTTATTTAATCTAAGGTTTTGGTGGAACCCGTTGGGGATGAATTTATTGTGATATTAATATAGTTTTGATTGGTTGATTAATCTCTATTTGTTCAACTACGTTCTTGTTGTAGTTAATTAAATGGCCATCAATTAGCTGTGACTATTTATTATGTATCTTCTTGAGAAAGAGTGCATATTTAGGTAGTTGTTGAACAACATAACTCCCGGAGTATATACGAGAGTCATAACCGAGGGTTTAGAGGTTGGGTTAGAGATAATATACCTCGGGTGCAATCTAAAGTGAGCTGTAACGTAAATTTTAGCTAGCGTAGCTCGAGAGAGTGCGACTAGTAATTATCATAGATGCTCGAGAGAGATTTACGATAGATGTAGAGTTCATGATTGATAGAGACAACCAAGTCAAAGTTGTAGGAACATACAACTAGGAAAAGTACCAATGGGGAAACCATTGCCTTAGACCTTTATTCTAATTATTTACAACTGCTATTAGTTAATCTTAGTTTAGCAATTTCATTGATCTTAGTGCTAATTACAACATCGTTTACTATTCATAAAGTTTGAGAAAGTTGATTAAGTGAGAGTTTAGTATTCTAACGACTTGCTTGATACGTTAATTCCTTGTGGGATTGACTCTGGGCTTAATACCCCGGATTATATTTGCAACGCCCGCTTAGTCTTTTATTAGACACAGTTGAGTGTGATCAATGCACTTGTTATTAACTACATCACTCCTTGGTATCAGAAAAACTTGTGACCAGTATGTTTGGATCTCAAAAAGGACACTCTCAATTAGTTGTACTCTGCCACTATATGAAAGAAATTTTGTGGTCCAACATCTGATCCTGGCAATCATTCTCTCCACCAGTGGCATGCATTGTTGAACTGTTATTTTTTTGGATGATAGGGGAACACCAAGGTATTTGAAAGGTATCTCTCCAATTGCAAAATGCATTTCTGAATGGATTTGGTCCTTCAGTTGTTGATCCACCCATGTTATATATAAAGAACTCTTTTCCATGTTTGCTTTGAGGACTGAAACAATTGAAAAATGTTCAAATTCCTTAATCATCAGTTGAATAGACATTCGATCAGCCCTGCAGCACATTATTAGGTCATCTACAAAACAAATATGGGTTAGTTTCATTTTCCTGCATCTTGAGTGGTGATTGAAGTTGGGGTTGTAATTCAGTTGTTGCAAAGATCTATTCAAATACTCCATTGTCATCATGAACAGAAATGGTGACATAGGATCTCCTTGTCGTAGCCCTTTTCTTGCTTGGAATTTAGGAGTGAGTCCTCCATTGAAAATGATAGAGTAACTGACAGTCGAGACACACTCCATAATGGTATTGACAAACTTCATTGGTATGCCAAACTCCAACAAGACCATTCTCAGAAAGTCCCACTCAACAGTATAATAAGCTTTTCTAATGTCTACTTTCACTAGACATCTAGGGGACATTCCTTTTCTGTTATAACCTTTGACTAATTCATGGGCCAAAATGACATTATCTAAGATATTCCTTCCTTCAATAAAAGCTGATTGTGATGGCCCAACAATTTTGTCCACTACTTGTTTAAGTTTGGCAGTGATCACCTTGGCTATCAACTTGTACAAAGTCGTACAACATGCAATAGGCTTGAATTCCTTGACATATGTAGGATTTGGAACTTTTGGCACCAATGTAATGGTTGTACAGTGTATCTCCTTGAGGATTTTTTCAGTCTAAAAAAACTGGAGAATTGCTGTAATAACATCTTCTCCCACTATGTCCCAATTTTCTTTGAAGAATTCAACAAGAAATTCATCTCCCCCCGAGTCTTTGTCAACTGGTATGTCATTCAGAGCCTGCACTATTTCCTCTTTCAACACTGGTTTGATCAACCCTTGCTGGTCCTCCTTACTGAGACAATAACCATCCTTTGCAATATTGCTATTTAGACAGGGCAGTTCTGTAGCCTTAGTACCCAATAACTCTTGGAAGAATTTGATGTACTCTTGCTGGATTTGACCAGGATCAGTCAACATTATTCCCTGGTCATTACATATTGAGGAAATATGATTCCTTGCTTGTCTGGTCTTCATTTGTGCATGAAAGTACCTTGTATTCGAATCCCTTTTTGCTAACCATACAACCCTAGACTTCTGCCTCAGAACCTCCTCATGAATGTTGGACCATTTTTCTAGTTCAAGAATCAGACTTCTCTCCTCATGAATCAAGTTGGAATTGTACAGGTAGGAGTTCAACATTTGCTGAGTGTCTTGTATATTTCCTCGAATGACCTCAACCCTTTTTTATAAGTTGGATACCTCTTTATGAAGATGCCTTGTGTTAAGCTCAATAAGCTTGAGCTTTTTACATACTCCATACATAGTGTATCCGGGGATTTTATACTGCCATGTAGTTTTGGTCACTTCCTTAAACGCTTGATTTTGAAGAAGCACATTGAGCAATCTGAATGGCCTTAGAAGTAGTTGACTGATTCTTCCAGTGTTAAAAATAATGGGAGAGTGATCTGAGCACCTGGGGTTGTGGTATACTGTTTCCAGATGACCACAGCTGTCAAACCATTTTGCATTCCCAAAAGCCCAATCAATGAAGCTATGAATTCTGATATGTGCATTTCCCTTGTTACTCCATGAGAATAGACTTCATGTTCTTTTAAGTTGCCCAAGCCCTATATCTTCAATACACTCCTGAAAGTCCTTAATCTCAATGGGATGCACTGGAACACCATTCTGCCTGTCATTCACAGAGAGTACATCACTGAAATCCCCTAACACAATCCATGGATCAATTATGTTGTTATTCAGAGTTCTTAATCCTTGCCATAGAAGCTTCCTTTCATTTATGGTATTCAAGCCATAAACAAATGTTATCTGGCTAGCAAATGGGGAACCCTTATCTTTCACTAAGCAATGAACAAATTGAGGCCTACATATTAGTATTTGCACTTCCACTTGTTAAGGTTTTCAACCTATCCATATTCTTCCATTTGGGCTTTGAGTGTAGTCAGTAGCTATTTCCCACTCATTCCCCATTTTCTTCTTAACTTTATCAGCCTTGTTGGATCTAACTTTAGTCTCAAGACAACCTATTAGAAGTAACTTATTTGTAAGCAGAAAGGTCTTGAGCTCTTTCTGCTTAAAGTGCTTGTTAAGCCCCCTTATATTCCATGAACAGAATATCATGGAGGTATCTTCCTTGGAGGGCTACGTTCCTTTGTCACTTTTGAAGTGACTAACATTGGTTGAATTCTCAAAGCACTAAACTGATTCTGCTTCAATAACCTCTCAATCTTTTCACTATCCTCATAAATCTCAAGTCTACATTTTTAACTATACCTAATAAAATATTATTAACAAAAATTAAAGCTCATAAATTTATCGGTCACGCCATATTCGTTAATCAAATAAATAAAATACCCATATTTAGCACACTGACACATCAAATTAACACTTTCAAAACTAATATTAACAGATAAAAGCCTTAACTAAATATGTTATTTTGAAAATTTTGACTATAAAAAACTATCATTTGTTAACTAAATATGTTATTTATTTCAAATAAATATTAAAAACTGACATTTTTTGTCGTTTTTATGTTTCAATATATGTTCATGTTTGAATATGATTAAACAAATTGAGTGCCATGACAAAATTAATTGTACAGATATATTATAAAATAATTAATAAAATACTATAAAGTAATTTTAACTATACGTAAAATACCTAGGTAAAAAAATATATATAGTATATAATACATAAGGTATTACATAATGGGAAAATTTATAATGCCAAGGGTATAATAGACTTTTCAAGTGATAGTAGAGCAATAAAATAATTTTTGTGTAACATAAGAAAGAAAAATGACTTTTGGGTAATGAACACAAGTTTAAATGATTTTTACGTAGCCAGAAAAAGAAGAGTGACTTTAGGATAATGAAAAAAAAGCTAAATGACCACCTATAAAATTTACTCCAAATATTTTCTTCTATTTTTCCTTAAGCTAGTCTCTTTTTTCTTCTTTTTCATAATTGCTTGATTTATTTAGATAAATACTTTTATATAAGAAAATGTCTCGTACATTTTTGGGACAACACATCTAATAATAATGTGGTTGCATCTAAATTTCAAAGGATAATGTTACTGAACAGGCTAAGTTATTATCTATATTAATATAGTATCTGGACATGCATGTATTCTATAGGGGATAACCTTTATTTCAAGTGTTAAGTATAAAATTTAAAGGACACCAGAAGTTGTACTCTTTTTAGCATTGATTATAAAATTAACATTTATTATATAAATATATTATTAAATACATCATTATCATTGAAGAATACATATGTACATTAATATAAAATAAAATACTAATTTTTAGGTTTATCAATTTACTGTTGATTATGAAATAATGATATTAATTTAATTAAAAAATCGTTATTGAAGCATCTATATAATACAAAGCAAATAGTGATCCAACCTTTGTAGTTGACACAAGATTACATTTTTCCTTTAAAAAAACATCTAAAAAAATTGAGCAAATACATCTCTTTTGCATAAATTAGTGAATCCAACGTGATTAGGTGGAAGCCAAGTTCCATATAGTTTCTTCTACCATATAATTAGGGCATCAGAAGAGTAGTTACAAATAATACGGATTCATATTTGTAACACCAATTTTTTGATTGGAATTTCATGTTTGAGTGACTTGGTCTTTTATCTGGAGTAATCTAATAATGTTAACGTTATTATTTGTCGCATATACTACCTGCATTATAATTTCTAACATAACCGGCCACTACATGAACCAAACAACCAAAGAGTATTCTCTCTCTGTTAGATGGCTTCAGTTATTGTGCGGGAGGAAAGTGTTTTGCTTTGCTGGTTGGCCATATGGACTGTCATTTGGTCAATATTTATAACGGAGAAGGGTCAAAAATGCCCCTGAACTATTGGAAAAATACCTTTCTATTCACCTTTTTGGTTTACGTATGTCCTTTGACCGTTAGGTCAATGCGAAATTTAAAATTAATTATTTAATATCCACGTGACAACTTCCTGCTAGTCTTGTTATAGATCAATAAAAGACGTCAACTCAGCGACGCAGTGCTAGCCACATACCTACGAGGCTTTAGGGAAATCAAATCACTTCTTCCTTTGCTTATGAAATTAAAAGACAGTACATAAATAGTAGTAATTATTATTGTCATATGTTAAGAAGATACTGAAGTATTTCTCTTTTCTTTGTTTCTCTTTTTCGTTTTCTTTTTGGTCTAAGTGCAGTGGAGTTCCAAGTTCCAACTTTAAAGAAATTTATGCATGGACTTTCAAATTTGTTGCTCCTGATGTGAGCACCCTCAAATTTTGACTCAAATTATGCCGGAACTTTTTGTATATTAGTTTTTGTTCAGATTTATCCTCGCATGAAATAGAGATTATTTTTAATGACTTTATAAATACTGATTATTTCTTAATTACCAATCCGAACATTGGCTAGCTCATACTGTGAATTTGCCCATTACTGAAGAAAACCTGAGATTTTGCTGAAAGACAATGAGAGGAAAGTTATGCTAATAAGAGGTACCATAATTAATCGAAATATACGCAAACTAGAGTTTAGAACTCTTCAATGGTAAAATTCCAACTGATAAGTCGGGGATTCAGGTCATGTTTAAGTAAGTGAGAACCAATGTTGACCCCTAATGATGGCAGGAGATAGGACCCCTAAGGTTGTATTTCAAATGTGTAATTCTTTTAAAAACTCCAAAATAGGTAAGATTGAGCATGAGGACATTACATTACATCTGCCTTTCTGACTTCAACATTCTTCCACAACAGAGCATTTTTAGGGAGTATTTAGAAGATGCGTACTGTACATAAAACATGCATCCATATTGTTTCGCAACAAAATTAGACAGTGACCCTCCCTTCCATGGACATTAATGCTACTCTTCCATGGCTTTTCCCCCAACATCTTCACCCGATGTCTGAAATCAACCAATACCAATGTTAAAAAAACAACACAAGGAGTAATTTCTCTTAAGTAGGACATAAGATGTATAGGTATATGTTCTTTTTTTCTTTCTTTTTTTTTTTCTTTTTCTTTTTTGTTATTCTGTTTGAATGTGATGATTCGTCGCTGATCACGCCCAACTATACCTTATAAAAAGGACTAAGCGGTCGTTGCTAATAGATTCCGGTTAACAAGTCGGGAGTCGAATCCCACGGGAAATTAACCTATTAAGCACAACTACTAGACTCGCACAAACTCACCCAATCTATCTTCAGAAATATTTAAATAACAAATTGAATGTTTACTAGCTAAATATCACGTAATGAAAATGCAATAATTAATAACTAACTATGAACAGGTTGTAGACAAGAATTGGAATGATCTAAGGTTATGATTTTCCCTATTATCGGATCCTTTCCGCTACATTTCCTATAAATTTGTCTAAGTTTTCTCTACCGATCATGAGCTCTCTAAGTGTCGTAATTCTCTCCTGAGTAACTACCACAATTTACTAGACATATTCTTCCGAAGTACGCTACCTGGCACTAAGTACGGCTCACTCGTATCACACCAAAGTTTCGTTATTCCTAATCTCACGTTTAAACCCTCTGTATATCCCTCATATACGTTAGGAGTGATGTTTTTCAACAATTACCTAAATATGCACTCTCTTCCGAGTAATACACACTAAATATGCACAGTCGATTAAGAGATCTTCAACCATAAAATAGGCTCCATTACGCGCAATTAAAGTGTAGTTTAATATTAAAGCACATAAAATACAAGGTAAATAATGTACTAAAATATGGAATTATAGCCACACATCAGTCACGAATGGACAGTTTGTCATCCTATAATTGAAAATCAGAACTATGTATAAATCCATCTGTACAAGCAAACAAATTCAACTACGGGACTGCTGATTGTTTCAAGCCCTTTACTTAACTCAGATCTCTTTTCAGTTCCCAGTCTTACTTCTTCAGGTTGTGATAAATTTCTTCATTTGGAAACAGCAAGTAATACTTGCACTGCGCTGAAAGACAGGGTTAGATACTGAATTCACCAAACCATTGCAGCAACCGCTAAATTCTTGAAATCTATATATAGAGCACTTACGGTAGCTTTTACGAGGACAATATAACACAACAACCTGATCTAGGCAGCTGAGTCCTTCCTTAAAATACAGTTTTCACAATGCTAGCTAAGTTTGGAGTAGTCACAGTAATTCCATAAAATTTACTACGAATCTCAAACTGAAATAGCTTATTTAATTGCGAACCTTGGCAGCGGACTTGAGCAGTTGCTTAGGATCAAGATTTCTAATTTTAGGACATCCCCAAAACACTTTCTCATCCTCAAAAGTGCCTTTGCCGATTACGAACCTTTTCAGTTTATTGGTAATGCAAGTTTGGAAGCATTCCAACTTTTGCACTTGAGCACTAGCATTTTTAAATTTGCAGGCCCCATTATTTGTATATGTTAGAAAAAATTGCAGAAGATTAGAAGAGAAATATAGCGTGAAAGATCACTATCTTTCAAGAGATATTGCCCATATATTCTTAAGGGGTTACACGCAATTCTCCGTCAAGATACAACAAAGCCAGAATTATACTTGCAAATTGAATATCACTGCTCCTGGGTCTCCTTGTATTTATAGAATTCAAGAGAAGACTTTTCATAAAAGTCACACTCCTACAAGAACATATATGTATGTTCTATTTAAAACTCAAATTTAAATAATCAAAAAATGTTCCAAAATATAAATACGAAAATAAAACCTTTATTTAAAGGTCCTACATGGCCCGCGCCCAAGCCCCAAGTACAAGTCCAAGTTCAGGTCATTTGTATACTCCCTCTGTTTCAATTTAGATGAGGTAGTTTGACTCGGCACGGAGCTTAAGAAAAAAAAAGACTTTTAAAAAGTGTGGTCTTAAAAGCTTAAAGGGTAAAAGCTTTGTGGGCCATGACATTTGTATGGTTATAAAAGCTTCTCATTAAGGGTAAAATGACGAGTTTAAAATTGAATTATTTCTAAATTTAGAATTGTGTCATTTATTTTGGAACAAACTAAAAATGAAAGTACCTCATCTAATATATATATATTGTCACGACCCAAAAATTACTAGTCTTGATGTCACCTAAGTCGATCCTCTAGGTAAGCCAACTAACAGAAAATACAATTCAAAAGAGATTATAGGAAAATAGTAAAGAATTAGCTGAACATTTACAAATTTACCCAAGACCTAGTAGTACGAATCACGAGCTTCTAAGATTTTGAATTTCAAAACTGATACAAATAAATACACGTTCTGCTTGAAGGTTACATAAACAGATTAGCAATAACCTAAGCTACCATGGACAAGTGGCAGCTATATCCAAATGCACGAACATCTTCTGAATCAGCATCCGACGTCACCAGCAGCTCCACTCCAAAATCTGCACGCAATGTGCAGAAGTGCAATATCAGTATAACCGAACCCATGTACTTATAAGTATTTTGTCTAACCTCGTAGAAGTAGTGACGAGGCTTTTAGTTGAAAGATGTTATTTAATATAACCTGTACATTAGATTAACAATATAGGCAGTTCAAAACATAATACATAAAAGTACCGTATACGACTCTGTGAGACAGTCAACAATTACTAGCAGAAATTAAAGTAGAAGATTTACAAACTTTCCTGGTATAAGAAGTGTATCCAAAATATCAAGTCACATGGCACGATAACACCCTTCGTGCTTCTATCTCATCCTCACCATATATAAATAAATTTATGTAACAAATAAATTAGCACGACAATACCCTTCGTGCGTTCAACTCATCCTTCCAAATGTACGTATAATAGAACCAACCATATGACAGAAACACGATAACAGGAATAATAACAATGGACAAGGATATACATGTGGGCAACAGTAAAGAACTAAACGGAAAGCACATGATAATAACAACAATTGGAAAGTAAGGGATATCAACGTCAATTAACTAGTATATTGGAGGCTTAATTACAAATATAACAAATAAGAAGGAAACACATGATCTATACAAGTTAACAAGTAAGGGCGTGAATGACTAGCATGACAGAATGCTTAAACTAGAGTGTGAGTGAATAGGTATGGCATGAGTATAATTTTAAAAGCAGGAAATAGGCATGGGATAGGCATTTTAAGCAAGTAAAAGACATGGACAACGCAACAACAAGATAGAGGTCAAATACTGTCACGACCCGAAATCCCACCTTCAGGCCATGATGGCGCCTAACGTTGCACCCGCTAGGCAAGCCAACGTGTTAATTGAATTGATTTATTAACTAGCGAAAGTAACAAACACTGACTAGATAATTGAGATAAAGTGCGGAAGCATTAACAAAATCTAAATAACAATAGCTAATAACGAAGAAATCCCTTTAAGTAATAAAACCCAGAAATGGAGTCACAACCTCACGAACCAATCTAAGATTTAGCTAAAAACAACAGTTTGAAATAAAAATAATATATCTATTTTGGAAACACATAGATGACAGAATGAAAGATAAACAGTGACGCCGAGATCCACTAACGCCTGCGGAACTACCTCGGTATCGTCTGAAATGGACTGAAGGACACTCTCCTAACAATGTCCACCGGGTCCGCCTGCGTAATCTGCACAACATAAAGAAGTGCAGGTGTAGCATCTGTACAACCGACCCTATGTACTGAATAAGTCCCGAGCCTAACCTCGGCGAAGTAGTGACGAGGCTAGGACACGACAACAAATTTTACCTGTGCAGTTCAATAGTATAGCAGAAAATAAATAAGAAATACAGTTACGGGGAAAAACATGCTAGGGATAAAAGGGGAAACACTTTCTAAAACAGTAGAATCAAGTACTAACTGGAATGTAGAAGTAAAACAGGAAGTAACAACTCGAAACAAGTAAAATAGACAGGAGAAGGCACGGCATGACCCCTCGTGCATAGCCTCAAAATCACACGGCACGGAATGTCCCCTCGTGCATAACCTCACGATCACTCGGCACAGAATGTCCCCTCGTGCATAAATAATAACCACTCGGCACGGAATGTCCCCTCGTGCATAAATGAATATAGGAACAACAATTGATATAAAAGTTTAACAATACAACATTTCAAATGTACAAAAATAATCAGCAAAACTCTATTGTCCCGGCAAGGGACTCAGCTATAACCATTCTCACTCAGAATTATAATGTCAATAGTAACACCCTCGATCGAACACATAATCAATAACTTTCTACGTCATGAAATACCTCAAGATGCCACTTCTAAGGTTCCCAATTATTCACAACACAGAGAATATCAAAAAACATTAAATAACTCATCAAAAATTCGGCTCACGGGCATGCTTGACCACAACATATAGGTACCCATCACCTTAACTATACGTTGGACATGAATTACACATAGAAAATAAGACTCTATACCTATTCCCTCAAGCTAAAGTTAGGCCAAACACTTACCTCGACTCCAAGAATGCAAATCAAGCCTATAGCACTGCTTTCCCTCTCGAATCCAACTCCGAAACGATAGTATCTAAGAAGAATCGACTCAATAATATTAATAATGACTCAATAATTCAATCCCAAAGTCTAATTATACATTTCCCATCATTCTTCCAAAAATACTAAAATTCGACCCCGGGCCCGCTTGGTCCAAACACGAGGTTCAGACCAAAACTCGATCACCCATTCCCCCACGAGCCCGAATATACAATTTGTTTTGAAATCTGACCCCAAAATGAGGTTGAATTCCCAAAATTTCCAAAAGCCCTGACTCTACCCAAAACCCCCAATTTCTACCCTTGATTTCATGCTTTTAGGCTTAGAATCTAGTATTAGATGATGAAAATGGAAGAAGTTGGAGTTAAGAACACTTACCTATGAATCCATGGTGTAATGGTCTCCTAAGAATCGCCCAAGAAGAGTGGAGAAGAAGAAAATGGTGAAAGATATGAAAATTCCATAATAGGTATTCTGTTTTAAGGCTTTTAAATGACTGGACGAAATAAGCCTATGCGATCGCGAAGAGAGGGCTGTGATCGCATAGAGGTCTGCTTCTAATGCATTGCGATCGCGAACAGGGACCTGCGATCGCACAGCTCAAGGAGAACCCCTCCCTATGGGATCGCACAGGGTACCTAGCCAGCCCCCCACCCGGACCTCCTATACCCCTATGCGATAGCGGACAGTTCTATGCGATCGCATAGAGGAAACTGACCTCCCCCTCATTTAAAGTTATGCGATCGCAGGTAACCCTACGCGATCGCATAGAGCAAAGCATCATACACAAGCAACAACCTATTTACACCAGATTTTTCAACCTTTTAGCACCTCGACACCTACCCGAAACTCACCCGAGCCCTCGGGGCTCAAAACCAAATATACACATGACTTCAACATTATCCTACGAACTTATTCAAGTAATTAAACCACCAAAATAACATCAAAAACAATGAATTAAACTCAAAAATCCATAGAATTTCCTCAAACTTCATAAACTATCAAATTTTCCATTTTTGAGCCGAAACACGTCAAACCAAGTCCGTTTCTTACAAAATTTTACAGATGAGTCACATAGCACATACTGAACCTGTTCCGGGATCCGGAACCATGATAAGGGCCAAGTTTCACATCAAAGTTCATTTTCAAAAGTCTTTATTATTTTCAGAAAACAATTTCCTTTAAAAATTCATTTCTCAGACTTGGGACCTCGGAATTCGATTCCGGGCATACACCCAGGTCCCATATTTTCCTACGGATCCTCCAGGACCGTCAAATCACGGGTCCGGGTCCGTTTACCAAAAATATTGACCAAAGTCAACTTTATTCTATTAATTATCATAAATTCAACTGTTAAACACATTTCCACATAAATGTTTCCCAGCTACGCGCGTGAGATTAACGGAGGCTTTCGGGGCCTCAGAACACAGTTTTACCTAAATTTACACAGGATGACCTTTTGGGTCATCACAATCTCCACCTCTAAAACACCGCTCGTCCTTGAACGGATATAGAAAGGTACCCGAATCAGAGAAAAGGTGGGGATAACGGCTTCGCATAACAGACTCGGACTCCCAAGTAGCTGCCTCAACAGGCTGACCTCTCCACTGAACACGAACCAAAGGATAACTATTCGATCTCAACCGTTGCACATGACAGTCTAATATGGCTACCAGCTCCTCCTCATAAGACAAATCCTTGTCCAACTGGACACCACTGAAGTCAAGTACATGAGCTGGATCCGCAATATACCTTCGAAGCATAGATACAAGAAATATCGGATGCACGACTGACAAAGTAGGTGGCAAGGAAAGTCTGTAGGCCACCTCTCCTACCTTATCCAGAATCTCAAATGAACCAATGTACCTAGGGCTCAACTTTCCCTTCTTCCCGAACCTCATCACACCTTTCATGGGCGACACTCGAAGAAATACCCGGTCTCCTACCATAAAGGCCAAATCTCAAACTCTGCGATACGCATAACTCTTCTTCCTGGACTGAGCTGTACGTAGTCTATCCTGAATGATCTTCACCTTGTCCAAGGCATCCTGGACTAACTCAGAACCCAAAAATCTAGCCTCTCCCGGCTCAAACCATCCGACTAGAGACCGACATCGTCTACCATACAACGCCTCATACGGAGCCATCTGAATGCTCGACTGATAGTTGTTGTTGTAGGCAAACCCAGCTAAACGCAAGAACTGGTCCCATGAACCACCAAAGTCAATGACACAAGTTCGCAACATATCCTCCAAAATTTGAATAGTACGTTCGGACTGTCCGTCTGTCTGAGTATGAAATGCTGTGCTCAAATCAATCTGTGTGCCCAACTCTCACTGAAATACTCTATAGAAATGGGAGGTGAACTGAGTACCTTGGTCTGATATAATGGATATGGGCACACCATGCAGTCTAACAATCTCTCTCATATAGATCATTTCCAGCTTCTCTGCTGAATACGAAACTGATACTGGATGAAGTGCGCTGACTTGGTCAGCCTATCCACAACGACCCATACTGTATCAAACATCCTCTGAGTCCGTCGGAGTCCAACTACAAAGTCCACGGTGATACGCTCCCACTTCCACTCGGGAAGCTGAATCTGCTGCATCAAACTACCGGGTTTCTGGTGCTCGTACTTAACCTGCTGACAGTTCAAGCACCGAGCTACATAAGCTACAATATCCTTCTTCATCCTCCGCCATCAATAGTGCTGCCGCAAGTCCTGGTACATCTTTGCGGCGCTCGGATGGATGGAATACCGGGGACTATGGGCCTCCTGAAGAATCAACTCACGAATGCCATCAATATCAGACACACAAGTACGACCCTGCATCCTCAGAATTACCTCATCATCCACTGTGACCTGCTTGGCACCTCAGTGCCGAACCGTATCTCCAAGAGTACATAGATAATGATCATCATATTGCCTGGTTCGGATACGATCATACAATGAATAACGGGCCACGGTATGGGCCAACACACTGCCAGTCTTAGAAACCTCCAACCTTACAAATCGGTTGGCTAAAGCCTGAACATCCAACGCAAGAGGTCGCTCTCCGACTGATAGATAAGCAAGACTACCCATACTGACTAACTTCCGGCTCAAAGCATCGGCCACCACATTGGCTCNGTCCTTGAACACCTCACATGGAACCCCATACAGATAGTGCCTCCAAATATTCAATGCATGAACAATAGCTGCAAGCTCCAAATCATGAACTTGATAGTTCTTCTCATGAATCTTCAACTGGCGGGAAGCATAGGCTATAACCTTGCCATCCTGCATCAACACTGCACCAAGCCCAACCTTTGAAGCATCACAATACACGGTATACGGTCCTGAACCTGTGGGAAAAACTAACACTAGTGCCGTGGTCAAGGCTGTCTTGAGCTTCTGAAAGCTCGCCTCACACTCATCAGACCACCTGAACTGAGCACTCTTCTGAGTCAACCTGGTCATTGGGGCTGCAATAGATGAAAATCCCTCCACAAACCGGCGATAATAACCTGCTAAGCCCAAGAAACTACGGATCTCTGTAGTTGAGGTGGGTCTAGGCCAATCTCTGACTGCTGAAATCTTCTTGGGATCCACCTGAACACCCTCTGACGATACCACATGGCCTAGAAATGCAACTGAACTCAACCAAAACTCACACTTGGAAAATTTGGCATACAACTGACTATCCCTCAAAGTCAGGAGGGCGACTCGAAGGTGCTGCTCATGCTCCTCACGGCTACGGAAGTAAATCAAAATATCATCAATGAAAACAATCACAAATGAGTCCAAATAGGGCCTGAACACTCGGTTCATCAATTCCATAAAAGCAGCGGGGGCATTTGTTAGCCCAAATGACATCACCAAGAACTCATAATGCCCATACCGAGTGCGAAAGGCTGTCTTAGGGACATCAGACGCCCTAATCCTCAGCTGATGGTAACCAGATCTCAAGTCAATCTTGGAAAACACTGAAGCACTCTGAAGCTGGTAGAATAAATCATCAATCCTCGGCAAAGGGTACTTATTCTTAATAGTAACCTTATTCAACTTTCTTCTTTACAAACAACACTAGGGCACCCCACGGAGAAACACTGGGCCTAATAAAGCCTTTATCCAACAAATCTTGCAACTGATCCTTCAACTCCTTCAGGGCCATACGATACGGCGGAGTAGAAATAGGTTGGGTGCCATGAGCTACCTTAATACAAAAATCAATATCCCTGTCGGGTGGCATACCCGGAAGGTCAACAGGGAATACCTCTGGAAACTCACGAACCACGGGCACAGACTCCAGGGAAGGAACGTCGGCGCTAGAATCACGAACATAGGCCAGATAGGTCAAACAACCCTTCTCGACCATGCGCCGAGCCTTCATATAAGAAATAAATCTACCAGAAGAATGACTAGGAGTCCCTCTCCACTCCAAACGAGGTACCCCTGGAAAGGCCAAGGTCACTGTCTTGGCATGATAGTCCAGAATAACATAATAGGGGGATAACCAATCTATGCGCAATATAACATCAAAGTCAACCATATCAAGAAGCAAAAGATCAACCTGAGTCTCCAGACCACCAATAACTACTAAGCAAGCAAGGTAGACTCGATCTACCACTATAGAATCGCCCATCGGTGTAGACACATGCACATCAGTACTCAAGGAATCACGGGGCATACTCAAATAAGGGGCAAAATATTAAGACACATAGGAGAATATAGAACCCGGATCAAATAACACTGAAGCCTCTCGGCTGCAAACAGAAACCGTACCTGTAATAACTGCATCAGAAGCCCCAACACTGGTCTGGCAGGAAAAACATAGCACCAGGGCTGAGCCCCTCCAACCTGAACATCACTGCGTCGACCTACTGCGGCATGACCTCTACCTCTCGTGGCATGTCCTCCAGCTCTATGAGTCTAACCTCCACCTCTGGCACCACGACCGCCACCCCTAGCTGGCTGAGGGGGTGGGGGTGCGCTTGGTGCGGGAACCATGGCATGGGAACCCTGATACTGAGACCCACCAGAACCTCGGGGGCAAAACCTGGAAATATTCCCCAAATCACCGCAAGAATAACAAAGCCTCTGCTGCTGTGGATGCTAACTCTGGAACTGGACCTGTCGACCCTGATAACCACTCTGGAAGCTCTGAAGCGGCGGTGCACTGATAGGTGCTGGTGGTGCACTAATAGGAGTTGGCGGTGCACTGTGAGATACCTGAAGTGCCGACTGATAGGGTCTGGGAGGATGACCTCTACCGAAAGAATCCCTGCCCCTAGATGAAACTCCACTGAATCGACCGAAGTGACGGGGCCTCTTGTCAGCCCCCTGACCACCACCCTATGAGAAAATCATCTCAATCCTCCTTGCCACATTGGCCGCATCCTGGAATGAAATATCAGTACCTAACTCCTTAGCTATTTGAAGCCTGATGGGCTGAGCCAAACCCTCAATCAACCTCCTCACTCTCTCATGATCAAAGAGAAGTATCATAAGTGCATGTCGAGCTAGAGTGATGAACCTGGTATCGTACTGAGTGACAGACATAGATCCCTGCTGGAGGCGCTCAAACTGCCTCCAAAAATCCTCCCTCTGAGTAACTGGAAGGAACTTCCCCAAGAATAACTCGGAGAACTGAGCCCAAGTCAATGGTGCAGACCCAGCTGGCCTGTTCAAACAGTAGTCTCTCCACCAGGTCTTGGCAGATCCCGAAAGACGAAAAGTAGCAAAATCAACTCCATTAGACTCTACTATACCCATGTTCCGAAGAACCTCATGACAGCTGTCCAAATAATCCTAGGGATCCTCTGATGGTGCACCAGTAAATGTAGTAGTGAATAACTTGGTGAATCTATCCAATCTCCATAAAGCATCTGCTGACATAGCTGCTCCCTCAACTGTCGGTGCCACAATACCCGGATGAGCTGCTCCGGCCGTCTGAGGTGCCGGAGTCTGGAACTGAGGATCTAGCTACTCTGGTGTGCGAGTAGCAGGAGTCTGGGTCCCTCCCCCAGCCTGAGAAATGGCTGGTGTAGTAGGAAGAAGACCGTCCTGAGCCACACTCTCCATGAGTCCCACTAAGCGGACTAGAGCGTCCTGAAGCACCGGGGTGGCAATGAACCCCTCTGGGACCTGAGTTGGTCCAACTGGAACTGTCTGAGTAGGAACCTCACCGGAAAAGTCTACCGGTGGGTCCTCTACTGAGGCTGCTGCTCTGGGCTGAGCCCTGCCCCTGCCTCGGCCTCTAGTACGGCCTGGGACTCGACCCCTCGTAGGAGCTGCAATAGGAGAATCGGGCTGCTGATCGGTAGATGAGGAAGCACGCGTTCTCTCCATCTGTGAGAGAATAGAATCAAAACTCAATTAGCATTTAGAATTCAAATCGCACGACAGAAAAGAAGAAAAGTGAAGTTATTCCTAACTTTGCAGCCTCTGGGGATAAGTACAGACGTCTCCGTACCGATCCCTCAGACTCTACCAAGTTTGTCCGTGAGTTGTGAGACCTAAGCAACCTAGTGCTCTAATACCAACTTGTCACGACCCGAAATCCCACGTTCAGGCCGTGATGACGCCTAACGTTTCACCCGCTAGGCAAGCCAACGTGTTAACTGAATTGATTTATTACCAAGTGAAAGTAACAAACACTGATAGATAATTGAGATAGAGTACGGAAGCATTAACAAAATCTAAATAACAACAGCTAATAACAAAGAAATCCCTTTAAGTACAAAACCCTAAAATGGAGTCACAACCTTAGGAACCAATCTAAGATTTAGCTAAAAACAACAGTTTGAAATAAAAATGATATATCTGTCTTGGAAACACATAGATGACAGAATTAAAGATAGATTGTGACGCCGAGATCCACGAATGCCTGCGGAACTACCTCGGTGTTGTCTGAAATGGACTGAAGGACACTCCCCCTAACGATGTCCGCTGGGTCCGGCTGCGTAATCTGCACAACATAAATAAGTGCAGGTGTAGCATCAGTACAACCGAACCCATGCACTCAATAAGTGCCAAGCCTAACCTCGGCGAAGTAGTGACGAGGCTAGGACACGACAACAAATTTTACCTGTGCAGTGCAATAGTATAGCAGCAAATAAACAAGAAATACAGTTACGGGGAAAAACATGCTAGGGATAAAAGGGGCAACACTTGCTAAAACAGTAGAATCAAGTACTAACGGGAATGTAGAAGTAAAAAAGGAAGTAACAACTCGAAACAAGTAAAATAGACAAGAGAAGGCACGTCATGACCCCTCGTGCATAGCCTCAAAATCACACGGCACGAAATGTCCCCTCGTGCATAACCTCACAATCACTCGGCACGGAATGTCCCCTCGTGCATAAATAATAACCTCTCGGCACGGAATGTCCCCTCGTGCATAAATGAATATAAAAGCAACAATTGATATGAAAGTTTAACAATACGACATTTCAAATGTACAGAAATAATCAGCAAAACTCTATTGCCCCAGCAAGGGACTCATCTATAACCATTCTCACTCAGAATTATAATTTCAACAATAACACCCTCAACCGAACACATAATCAATAACTTTCTACGTCATGAAATACCTCAAGATGCCACTTCCAAGGTTACCAATTATTCACAGCACGGAGAATATCAAAGAACATAAATAACTCATCAAAAATTCGACTCACGGGCATGCTTGACCACAACATATAGGTACCCGTCACCTCACCTATACATTGGACATGAATTACACATAGAAAATAAGACTCTATACCTATTCCCTCAAGCTAAGGTTAGGCCAAACACTTACCTCGGCTCCAAGAATGCAAATCAAGCCTCTAGCACTGCTTTCCCTCTCGAATACAACTCCTAAACGATAGTATCTAAGCAGAATCGACTCAATAATATTAATAATGACTCAATAATTCAATCCAAAATCTAATTATACATTTCCCATCATTCTTCCAAAAATACCAAAATTCAACCCGGGGCCCGCTTGGTCCAAACACGAGGCTCTGACCAAAACTCGATCACCCATTCCCCCACAAGCCCAAATATACAATTTGTTTTGTAATCCGACCCCAAAATGAGATTGAATTCCCAAAATTTCCAAAATCCCTAACTCTACCCGAAACCCACAATTTCTACCCTTTATTTCATGCTTTTAGGCTTAGAATCTAGTATTAGATGATGAAAATGGAAGAAGTTGGAGTTAAGAACACTTACCTATGAAGCCATGGTGGAATGGTCTCCTAAGAATCGCCCAAGAAGAGTGGAGAAGAAGAAAATGGTGAAAGATATGAAAATCACGTAATGGGTATTCTGTTTTAAGGCTTTTAAATGATTGGACGAAATAAGCCTATGCGATCGCGAAGAGAGGGTTGCGATCGCATAAAGGTCTGCTTCTAATGCACCGCGATCGCGAACAGGGACCTGCGATTGCACAGCTCAAGGAACCCCTCCCTATGCGATCGCGAACAAGTCTATGCGATCGCACAGGGTACCTAGCCAGCCTCCCACCCGGACCTCCTATACCCCCATGCGATCGCGGACAGTTCTATGCGATCGCATAGAGGAAACTGACCTCCCCCTCATTTAAAGTACAGCTACCCGAAACTCACCCGAGCCCTCGGGGATCAAAACCAAATATACACACGACTTCAAAATCATCCTATGAACTTATTCGAGTAATTAAACCACCAAAATAACATCAAAAACAATGAATTAAACTCAAAAATCCATAGAAGTTCCTCAAACTTCATAAACTATCTAATTTTCCATTTTTGATCCGAAACACGTCAAACCAAGTCCGTTTCTTACAAAATTTTACAGATGAGTCACATAACACATATTGAACCTGTTCCGGGATCCGGAACCATGATAAGGGCCAAATTTCACATCAAAGTTCATTTTCAAATGTCTTTATTATTTTCAGAAAACAATTTCCTTTAAAAATTCATTTCTCGAACTTGGGACCTCGGAATTTGATTCTGGGCATACACCTAGGTCCCATATTTTTCTACGGACCCTCCGGGACTGTCAAATCGTGGTTCCGGGTCCGTTTACCAAAAATGTTGACCAAAGTCAACTTTATTCTATTATTTATCATAAATTCAACTGTTTAACACATTTCCACATAAAGGCTTCCCGCTTACGCGCCCGGGCTGCGCACACATATCGAGGTGAGATTAACGGAGGCTTTCGGGGCCTCAGAACATAATTTTAGCTAAATTTACACAGGATGACCTTTTGGGTCATCACAAATATGCTACAATAACATCATATCACACAAAATATATAATTTCGACAATAACAGCTCAAGGTAAAGGCGAAAATGTATACACGAAAAATAGATATCACATCATAATGCATGTCACCCATCCTCACCTGCACGGAAACACCCTTCGTGCCATTACCTTACAGTATTAAAAGTATAACAATATAAATGTAATGGCACGACATCACCCTTCGTGCTTTTACTCTCACATGATAGGGCACGGTATCACCCTTCGTGCTTTACACTCTTCCCTCACATGATAATGTATATAAAATGGCACGGCATCATCCTTCGTGCTTTACACTCTTCCTCACATGATAATGAATATAAAATGACACGGGATCACTCTTCGTGCTTTACACTCTTCCTCACATGATAATGAATATAAAATAGCACGTCATCACCCTTCGTGCTTTACACTCTTCCTCACATGATAATGAATATAAAATGGGACGACATCACCCTTCGTGCTTTACACTCTTCCTCACATGATAATAAATATAAAATGGCACGACATCACAAAGTAAAATAGCAAGGCAGGAAGTATAAATAACATCTAGGAGAGTGTCCAAACAAATATTCCAAACAAATTCTCAATCACAGATTTCTAAGTCAACAATGATTCAATGAACCCTCAAGGAACACGTAATTCAAGTACTTCCACAAATCCTACGATTTATCAACAGTAAGAAAACTACTAAGCAAGTTAAGCAGGCAGGGAAATTTTAGCATTTTACTATGAACTATTCTCAACAAGGTGAACTCAAAATAATCCCCAAACCAAATTCAGATCAAACTCAAACATGTAATAAACCTTCCAAAGTCTATAGAAACCTAACACCTGCCATTAATCATCCAATATTCTACACTCATTCACAACCATCAATCAAGGAATAGTCCACTAACAAGAACATTCAGTCTCTGAGCCTCACGAATACCAGAATTTTCATACCCAATCTCAACACTGCTTCTCAAATAACTGACACGTAATTCATACTCCATCATATCGCGGAGAAACACCCATAAGTCGAAACACAATGTGCCTGCCAACATGCGAACTCTACTTCGATGGGAATCCCATAGTGCCAACAAGACTTCAAACACCCAAAATTGTCCGAGACATTATGAACTCGTATCCTTCCCTCCAAAACTAAACCGCAACCTTGTACATACAACCTTTCAACCCCACACGGCGCATCGCCTATAAAATGCTAACTCGCAACACTACGAAAGTCTCATAGTAAACTCTTAATAAGCAAATTGAACACCTCATCACCCGAGAATCTTTCATTTAACTCAATTCAGGAGAACACCACCACACACAATATAGCTTATATACCTGTAGAAAGAATCAACCCGAACGTGGTCATAACCATGATAAATTCTCCGGAACTCAGTAATACATAATTGAGTAATCAGAACCAATCGCCTCTAACTCAATCGAGTCACGTAGACTGCCAACCTGAAATTAACTCAATCCAATTTGACCGTCCTGAGGGAACTTCCTGGGAACCCAAAGCCATTTCTTGCATCACTCCAACATTGACATGTAGACCTTCCTTGACAAGGAAGTGTCGCAGATCCGATTACCATTCACTACCGTTTTCAAGCCCACGCGCAAACAAATTCAAAAATCCTTAAAGGCTACATAAGACCCGGAACTCTCCAAAACCTTCTCTATAACTACTCATCTTAGTCTGATCTCCAATACACAACTAATATGCATCGAGAAACCCATGTTTCACCAGCATATGACCATCCAAAGCAATAACCAAGCAATATTTCGGTCTGGAAACTGATATGGTCCATGACCCTACAATAAGATCGTCATTAGCAGACTCCACCACTCAGATCGAAGCCATAGATTACCTCATCGGCACCCCAAAGTACCATATCTTCATAGCATGCCCCGATCCCGCACGACTATTTTGCTGAATACTTCAAAAACTCATGCAATACTGGTCATAGAACGCCCCGAAGACTCTGTCAAGCACTTACCGATCATTGCAATAGTCAAACAACTTTCCCAAATGCTTTGAAATGATCACATATTCACTCCACCGAATGTAAACCTCACACGAGACATACGATCCAAACTCATTATGCAGGAGATGGCCCACCGGTTATACTCAAATCGACACCTTGCCATGAACCCACCTTAGTCACAATAGCTAGGCCACCAGCCAATCTTCCAAAGTATGTGCTTACCAACTAGACCATGAACCCGCCTCATACCACAAATGAACGACTAGAAGATTTAACATTGCATCTGCTTCTGAGGCTAGACAACACATCATAATCTATCTGCAACATCACTGATCGTCGGCATATAATGAAAACTGAGTGCACAACACAACATATGAGCGATTAGGAGGACTCAAAGTTGTAGATTTCAAGCTGAAACAAGGCCGCACGATAAGGAAAGAAGAAAGGGAATTTTTTTCCTAAATTCCCTATAGCCTCCCGAAGATAGGTATGGTCGTCATCATACCGATCCGCATGACTCTACTAGATACTTGCTCATGACTCGTAGAACCTAAGAACCTAGTGCTCTGATACCACCTTGTCACGACACAAAAACCACTAGTCGGGATGGCACCTAGGTCGATCCGCTAGGTAAGCCAACTAATAGTAAATACAATTCAAAAGAGATTATAGGAAAATGGTAAGGAATTAGCTGAACATTTACAAATTTACCCAAGACCTCGTAGTATGAATCACGAGCTTCTAAGATTTGGAATTTCCAAACTGATACAAATAAATACACGTTCTGCTTGAAGGTTACATAAAAAGATTAGCAATAACCTAAGCTACCATGGACAAGTGGCAGCTATATCCAAACGCACGAACATCTTCCAAATCAGCATCCGACGTCACCAGCAGCTCCACTCCAAAATCTGCACGCAATGTGCAGAAGTGCAGTATCAGTACAACCGAACCCATGTACTTATAAGTATTTTTTCTAACCTCGTCGAAGTAGTGATAAGGCTTTTAGTTGAAAGATGTTATTTATTATAACATGTACATTACACTAACAGTATAGGCAATTCAAAACGTAATAGACAAAAGTACCATATACAACTCTGTGAGACATTCAACAATTGCTAGCAAGAATTACAATAGAAGATTTACAATCTTTCCTGGTATAAGAAGTGTATCCAAGATATCTAGTCACATGGCACGATAACACCCATCGTGCTTCTATCTCATCCCCACCATATATAAATAAATTTATGTAACTAATTAATTAGCACATCAACACCCTTTGTGCGTTCAACTCATCCTTCCAAATGTACGTATAATAGAACCAACCATATGACAGAAACACGATAACAAGAATTACAAAGTAAGAAATACGCTAGTAACAACAATGGACAAGGATATACATGTGGGCAACAGTAAAGAACTAAATGGAAAGCACGTGAGTAATAACAACAATTGGAAAGTAAGGGATATCAACGTCAATTAACTAGTATATTGGAGGCCTAAGTACAAATATGACAAATAAGAAGGGAACATATGTTCTTTACAAGTTAACAAGTAAGGGCGTGAATGACTAGCATGACGGAATGCTTAAACTAGAGTGTGAGTGAATATGTATGACATGAGTATAATTTTAAAATCAGGAAATAGGCATGGAATATGCATGTTAAGCAAGTAAAATACATGGGCAACGCAACAACAATTGAGATAGAGGTCAAGTACGGGAAAAAAACAACATAGCACACAAAATATATAATTTCGAAAATAACAACTCAAGGTAAAGGCGGAAATGTTATACACGGAAAACAGATATCACATCATAATGCATGTCCCTCATCCTCACTTGCATGGAAACACCCTTCGTTCCATGACCTTACAATATTAAAAGTATAACAATATAAATGAAATGGCACGGCATCGCCCTTCGTGCTTTTACTCTCACATGATATGGCACGGTATCACCGTTCGTACTTTACACTCTTCCCTCACATGATAATGTATATGAAATGGCACGGTATCACCCTTCGTGCTTTACACTCTTCCTCACATCATAATGAATATAAAATGGCATGGCATCACCCTTCGAGCTTTACACTCTTCCTCACATGATAACGAATATAAAATAGCACGGCATCCTCTTTCGTGCTTTACCTCTTCTTCACATGATAATGAATATAAAATGGTACGGCATCACCTTTCATGCTTTACACTCTTCCTTACCAAGCATATGAATATCAATAAAATAGCAAGGCAGGAAGTATAAATAACATCTAGGAGAGTGTCCAAACAAATATTCCAAACAAATTCTCAATCACATATTTCTAAGCCAACAATGATTCAATGAACCC
This sequence comes from Nicotiana paniculata, assembly GCA_005239505.1. Classification (NCBI taxonomy): domain Eukaryota; kingdom Viridiplantae; phylum Streptophyta; class Magnoliopsida; order Solanales; family Solanaceae; genus Nicotiana; species Nicotiana paniculata. Next base: position 23,017 of record ML351641.1, on the reverse strand, counting down.
TCAAGGAACACATAATTCAAGTACTTCCACAAATCCCACAATTTATCAACAGTAAAAGTATGGAATCTAGCATCTCAAAACATCGGACGTAACATTGTATTAATGATTATGCATAGAGATGACCGAATTAGACACATCAATGTATACTCAGAGTTCCATCAAATTTGATCAAGTTATAATAGGTAAATCTCGATTCTAACATTTAATACTAGGTTCTTAATATCTAGAAGTCAAGTGAGGCATGAAGCAAGAGGTCACGAAATTCTACAAACATAAATGTAACATAATCCATACCGAAGCATGATTAACCCTGACACATACATATATGCTCGTCACCTCATATATGTATCACCCCCGCCGGTAGCAAACAATGACAAATAAGATGGAAAATTTCCTCAACAAAGTTAGGCAAAACACTTACCTCGAACAAGTCAATTACAATACCGAGCAAGCCAAGCGATGCTCCAAAAATGTCATCACACGTGTAGTGACCTCCGAACGTCTTAAAACTAGCCAAAAACAACTCAAATACATCAAATAAAAACAAAGAAAACAATTCCAAATGATAAAGATCGAATCCTAAATTAAATCCCAAATCCGGCTAAAAATCACACTCGGGCCCACGTCTCAGAACCCGACAAAACTCACAAAATCCGATAACTCATTCAATACGAGTCCAGCCATACTAGTTTCACTCAATTCCTACTCCAAATCGATATTCAAAACTCAAAAAATTCATATTATGAAACTTTAGGCCAAAACCCCTAATTTCCTCTTTAAAATTCATCAATCAAAAGCTAAAATCGAAGATAGATTCATGAAATATAATCAAAACTGAGTAGATAACACTTACCCTAATTCATATGGTGAAAATCGCCTCAAAATTTCCCAATTCCGAGCTCCCCAACTCAAAATATGTTAAATGAACAAAACTCTCGTTTTAACATTGTTCTGCCTCTTTCCTTATGCCAAATGATTTCGAAACTCGCTTTTGATGCCTTCAATGGATTTTTTGTGAAATTATATTCAAGTTAGGCTCTTTAATCACTCCATTTGACCTTATATTGAAGGAGATATGTTGGTTTCAATATTTGAAAATAGTGCCGATTTTTAAATACGAAATCAGTGGCATTTTCGTAATTAATTTGAAAAAAAATCTGGCAACCCAATTCTTAGTAAAATGACCATAATCTCCTCATAGGATATCTAAATTCGACGATTCTTTTTTTTTATGTCTTCGTAATTACGATACAGATCTAATGCTTCAATAAAAGCAGAAATTAGAGCTAATTTGCTTAATGTAGTACCATTTATGTTTGAAGAATCAACGTTGAAACATAAAAAAAATGAGCGCAACATAATCCAAACCTATATGAATCTCACCTGAGCCCCTTGGGACCACGTCCAAACATACCAACAAGTCCCATAACATAACACGGACTTACTCGAGCCCTCAAAATACCGAGCGAAGTGTAGATAGTCAAAACGACTTGTCGGATCGTCACTCACACACACACACACACACACACACACACACACACACACACA
>ML351641.1:0-21404 GCA_005239505.1 Nicotiana paniculata | reverse complement strand
TATATATATATATATATATATATATATATATATATATATATATATATATATATACATATATACACACACATACTTTAGAAGTATGTCAAATACTCATTCTATATGACTTAGTGGGTTTAGCCTTTTAAGGCCTCAAAAGTGGCTTAAAGCCACCGATGTATACAAACCATGTCTAACAATCCCCCACTAGTATGTATATGTATCATAATAGTGTGTATAATGGAAGTATCTTGTGTAGATTTGAACTTTCCACTAGTGTAAATACCTTAAAGTTCGACGAATTTATTGGTATCCTAAGGTTTGAATCATAACTCCTTTTGTCAAATCGAAAGTATCACACACATAATATTATTAAGCAGCGAAACAATCCAGTATTGAGATTTAGCACTTTTATGGCCATGTGCTACCCTTGATTTCAAGAATATTTATAAGACCAATCCTTTAAGTCTTATTCGAAGAGGCACCACTTCATATTCATATAGGTGGAATTTAGACTATATGTGCCTGTTACTCAGACATTTGCTAATTCCATTAAGAATTAATTCAACCTCTTCAAAGTAACAGTTTGCATTTTCGAGTTTTTCATTGTACCCCTGTTTTTACAGGCACTTAACAACTCTGTAGCTCCTCATATAACAGTAAGCAGTACACTAGAATTAAGGCTCCTAAGAGAAGATCAGTGCTTAAACAACACAAATAACTTGTTATTACCATTTGAACTTATATGGTTAGAGTGTATACTAACTTAAAGTTAGGTTCCCATCACTTGTGTATTAATTTAAGAGTTTCATCCCCATTCCTTCATTAGTATGTTGTACAGCTTTTTTTGGCAATGCCTTAGTAAGTGGATCATCCAATTTTTTATTTAATCTCACATATATTATAATTATAGTTCCATTGGTAATTAACTCTCTTATATAATCATGTCTGAGACTTATGTCTTGATTTCCCATTATACATTTTATTATGAGCTACACACATTGTAGTCTCACTATCACATAATATAGAAATGGCTGGCATAGGTTGTGGCGACAATTTAATGTCTAGTAGCATGTTCTTCAGCCATTCCACTTCTTTTCCAGCAGCTGCTAATGCAATAAATTCAGATTTCATTGTAAAATAGGAAATACAAGTTTGTTTCTTGGATGACCAACTAATGGAACTACCTCCTAAAGTGAATATCCAACCTGAAGTAGCCTTCCTATCATTAACATTCTGTCACGACCCCAAAACCAGGCCAGTCGTGATGGCGCCTATCATGGAACTAGACCAGCCAAAACCCAAACTCGAATCATAATAAGCTTCCCTTTTACATCTTTACTATACTGATTTTCCATAAAGGTTACTTTAAACATTTATAAAATAGTTAAATCTATACTGAACATTAAATACAACCCCCGGGAACCCGGAGTCACTGGTCATGAGAATCTACATAAAACATACAACTCGACGAAAATAAATACTATAATAGTAAGCAGGAGAGGGAGCAGGACTGTGGACGCATGCAGCTACCTTGCAAAACTCCGAGAATCTCTATAACAGATAGACAACTCACCCTGCCCTAACACCTGAATCTGCACTCAAGGTGCAGGGAGTAATGTGAGTACGCCAACTCAGTAGTAATGAAAATAAATCAAGTCTAAGCGGAAAGGAAACACAAAACCCAATGCCATCAATCACAATATACACAACCTTACTTTCCAATAGTATAACATAGATATATGAAATCATCATGCCTTAAAAGTAACTTCAGAAAAACCCTTTGAAGAATGTATATTTTCAACAACTTCAAACTGAAAGATTTAGTATGAAAATGAAATGAATCATATAGAGGCCCCTCGGGCAAAACATGCTTCATAATCTCAGAGTGAAAGTAGTAAATCACAAGTAGCCCCTCGGGCATGACATATTTCATATAGAGGACCCTCGCGCAAAACATATTTCATAAGCTCAGGGTGAAGGTAGTAAAATCATAAGTAGCCCCTCGGGCAAAACATATTTCATATAGAGGCCCCTCAGGCAAAACATATTTCATAAACTCATGGTGAAGGTAGTAAAATCATAAGTAGCCCCTTGGGCAAAACATGTATCATAATCAGCCCCTCGGGCATGCCTCACAGTCACTCATAATCAGCCCCTCGGTCATACCTCACCATCACTTGTAATCAGTCCCTCAGCACCTCACAGTCACTCATGCCTCCCAATCACTCGGCACTCGGCACACGGCACTTTGTAGGTACCTGCGATCACTGGGGGTATGTACAGACTCCGGAGGGGCTCCTAGAGCCCAAGCACTATAAACAAGCCAAATCATGGCATCAATCACTCCCAAGCACTCGGTATCTCTCATATCATAACATCCTCACAATATGGGATCTCGGCCTCACTCAGTCAGGAACTCTCATCATGCTATTCGGGCCATAAATAAATGGGGTTCTCGACCCAAAATAGTATTTTAATTTAAAGAAATAGTAATATCATCAAATAGGATTGTCAACAATTTCAGAAGAAAGACTGACTGTAAAATCATAGTTTCAAAGTAGTGAGAATATCAACAAAATAGCCCCCAAGGGGTTAAAACAGATCGGCACTAGGCCTCAAACATGGCTTATAGCCCAAATATATCAAACCATAGCAATACTGTAAAACATATGCTTAAAAAGCAGTTTCGCAACTCAATAGTTGCCTAAAAAGGAACATATTTCCAAATTTTCAGTTCGTGCATGCCCCACACTCGTCATCCAGTGTGTGCGTCACTCCAAATCCGTGAAGGGATGTAAAGTCCGGGGTTTCATACCCTCAGGACAGGATTTATAACCATTACTTACCTTTACCGGGCCACAACACTAGTCCGCAATGCTCTTGCTCCTCAAATTGGCTCCCGATTGCTCCGAATCTAGCCAAAACCAGTTTAACATCATTAATATATAACCAAGGAACACAACCCAATCAAAAACTATCAAATTACACGAGAATCTCGATATTCGTCTCGGAATTCGATAATTTTTACATCATTAGAACCCTTATCCTCCCACGAGACCGTACATACAAATAACACTAAAATCGGACCACAATTTCCCACTCAAATCCTCAAAAGAATAATCTCATTTCCATGCACCCTTCTTCCCTAATTTTGGGTTTAATTCCTAAAATTGCATGGTGAAAATCAAGACAAATTCATGAAATTGAACCAAAGATGGTTGAAGAACACTTACCACAAGAACCCCGCTGAGAAGCTCGTCCAAAATGTCCTTCTCCCGAGCTCTCAAATGGAAAAATAAGTTATGTCCAAGAACCCCCGAAATAGGACTTAAAACTGACTGCCCAGGCCTTTTCTTCACTGCAATCGCGGAAGCTCCCACGCGATCGCGAAGAACAAATTTGCTGCCCCATCAAATTAACCTACGCGATCGCAGACATCAACACACAATCGTGATTCATCAGGACATAAACCCACACGATCGCAAACCACTCTACGCGATTGCGTAGAACAACGACTCAGCCCACTCACGTGCCCCTTTAACTCTATGTGAACGCAAACAAAGCTACGCAATCACACTGCCCAACAACCTCATACTCACGCGATCGTGAACTGCACCACGCGATCGCATATAACAAAAATCCGTCCATCCCCAGCTAGGTCTACGCGATCGCAAACTCCTTTCCCGCGATCACGTACAAGGAAACCAGAAACTCACACCAGCAAAAATCTGCCCAGTTTTCAAGCCAAGAGTTGGTCCGTTAGTCACCAGAAACATACCCGAGGCCCTCGAGACCTCAACCAAACATACCAACATATCCCATAACACCATTCAAACTTAGTCGAGCCTTCGAAACACCAAAAATAATGCAACAACACCAAAATCACATCAAATTCAAGCCTATGAACTTTGAAACTTCCAAATTTTGCCAACTACGCCAAAACCAACCAAAATACCTTCAATTGACCTGAAATTTTGAACACATACTCAAAATGACATTTCCAACTTCCGGAATTCCATTCCGACCGCGATAGCCTATTTTCCACTACCGACCGAAAATCGCCAAAAACTAACTTTCGCCAATTCAAGCCTAATTCTACACAGGACATCCAAACTTCATTCCGAACACACTCCCAAGTCCCAATTCACCTAATGAAGCTATCCGAGCCATAAAATCTGCATTCCGAGGTCGTTCACCTGTAACTCAACTCTCAGTTGACTTTCTCAACTATTAGGCTACCTTGAGAGACTAATTGCCTCAATTCTCGTCATGACCACTCTGAACCCGAACCAACAGACCCAAAATACATAAATGAAGCAGAACCATATAAAATGAGGCAAAAATGGGGGAAACGGGCTAAACTCTCGAAACGACCGGCCGGGTCGTTACACATTTGCAATCCAACTCGCATCAGAATATCCTTCCAATAAGGTAGAAAAACCACTATAGCAAATAACCAAGTGATTTGTTCTTTTTAAATACCCAAGTACTCTTATTATCTCTTTCCAATGATTATTACTTGGATTACTAGTAAATCTTGAAAGCTTACAAACTGCAAATGCTATATCAGGTCTAGTGCAATGCATTGCATATATCATACTGCCTACCGTACTTGCATACTCTATTTGAGCCACTGTTCTTCTCAAATTTTCAGGTAATTTGACACTTGAGTCATACAGAGTGTTAGACTCCTTTATGCCCAAATGATTAAACTTGCAAAGTATCTTATCAATGTAGTGGGCCTGTGATGAAGTCACTTTATTATATGCGGTTCTTTTAACCTTGATACCTAAAATAATATCAACTTCATTCAAATCTTTCATCTTAAAAAAAAGAAGTTAAATACTTCTTAGTTAAAGAAATTCCAAGCATATTTGTACCAAATATCAACATGTCATCAACATAGAGACAAATGATAACTCCATATTCTTTCACAAATTTGGAGTAAATACACTTGTCGACATGATTGTGTACGAAACCATTAGATAGTATTATACTATCAAATCTTTCATGCCACTGCTTTGGTGCTTATTTCAATCCATAGAAAGACTTTATCAATTTGCAAACTTTATGTTCATTCACAGGAAGAACAAATCCTTCAGGTTGTTTCATATAAATCTCTTCACTCAACTTTTCATTTAAGAATGCAATTTTAACATCCATTTTATGTACATACAGGCCATATATAGATGCCAAAGATAAAAGTACTCTAATAGATCTTATTCTAGCTACGGGAGCATATGTATCAAAGTAGTCAATGTCCTCCTTTTGTGTGAAGCCTTTTGCAACTAGTCTTGCTTTAAATATTTGTATAGAATCATCCGTGTTATATTTTCTCTTAAATATCCATTTACAACCTATAGGTTTAGACCCAGGAGGCAAATCAACTAAAATCCAAGTGTTATTAGATATTATTGAGTCTATTTCATCATTGATGACCTCTTTCTAAAAAGCAGCATCCCTCGAAGCCATAGCTCTTTGGAATGTTGTTGGGTAATCTTCAACATTAAATAAGATGGGCATTTTATAACTTACATATGTTCTATCTCCTTCCACAGGAAAAACTATGGAACCCGAAGAAATAAAATTAGAGTCGAGGTGTTTTTCTTTTCTAATTCTTTGGCTTCTTCTAGGTTCTAATTGAGTATTGTCACTTTTCTTATTGTTAACAATTTCTGAGTATGACCTCTTACTCACACCAACATCACTTTGATTTGGTTCAACTAAATGCTCATCTCTAGTATCTTTTATAAACTCATTTTCTACAAATTCAACATGAATGGATTCAACAATAGTATTAGATTCCAAATCTAACAGTCTATATGCTTTTGAATGTTGTGCGTATCCTACAAAAATACTTTTAATTCCTCTAGGCCCCAATTTTGTTCTATGATGATCAGGAACCCTATAATAATATATACACCCCCACACCTTGAAATAATTTAAATTTGATTTTCTACCATTCCAAATCTCATAAGGTGAAATATGCATACTTTTTGAAGGCACTATATTTAAAATATAACAAGAAGTTAATAAAGCTTCACCCCATAAATTATGTGGTAAGTGTGCATTTAAAATTATAGCATTAACCATATCCACTAAAGTTCCATTTTTTTCTTTCAGCCAATCCATTTTGTTATGGTGTATAGGGAGCACTTGTTTGATGTATTAATCCATGCTCTTCACAGAACTTGTTAAATTCAGTAGGAAATATTTTCCGCCCCCATTTCTCCAAATTATTTTAATTTTCCTACCTTTTCGATTTTCTACAACTGACTTATATTCCTTAAACTTTTGAAAAGCCTCATCTTTTGTTCTAAGTAAATAAACATATGTAAATCTATAGAAGTCATCAATAAAAGTAATGAAGTATCTTTTGTCTCCTCTAGTTAATTCACCATTTAATTCACATATGTCATAGTATACCAAGTCTAATAATTTTGAAAATCTTTCAACTTTACGAAATGGTTTCTTTGTCATTTTTACTTGTATGCAAATTTCAAATTTCCATACATGTTCAGTTTTACATGATATATAACCATTTCTAGATATATATTTTAAGAAACCGAAATTTAATTATCCTAATCTAGCATGCCATAAAATAAAATCATAGTCAACAATATAAGCAGAAACATAATTTATTTCATTAATACTCCATTTAAACATGTCATTACAATTGTATCATTTTCCAACAAAGACATCATTCTTAGTTACTGTTACTTGATCAGATTCAATGACTATCTTGAAGCCTCTCTTAGATAGCAAACCAGCGGACATCAAGTTCTTCTCCATGTCGGGAACATTATATACATTCAGCAATGCTAACTTCTACCCAGAAGTGAAATTTATCTCAACACTTCCCTTTCCTGCAACATCTGCGGTCACATGGTTGCCCATAAGAACCTTCTCGAGTTCCTTTACTTCTGCATAGGCCTTGAACATATTCTTTTCGTAACAGACATGAATAGTGGCATCAGAATTCAACCACCAGTATTGGCTCTGACTAGCAGCAACAACCATGTTTTGTTATGTGACCATACTACATGGTACTACAGAAATTATTGCAACCAAGCCTTGAGAAGAACTTTCCACCATGTTTGCTTTTTCCGACTTTCCCGAATTTCTTGAACTTCTAGAATTTCAAAAATTCCCATGGTTGTAGTTAATTCCTGCTTTGTTAAACCCACAGTCACGAATCTTGTGTCCTCCCTTCCCACAATGATGACACTTCAAATCATTTAGTTTCTTAAAACGAGGCTTGTTGGAAACTTTCAGATTTTTATTTCCATTTCCTGTATCATTCTGACTAACAAAATTAACAGTAGAACTCGACGGTTGGACAATATTGTCACGAGCGCGAGTTTCACTTTCAATTTGAAGGTGAGTTGAAATTGTTCCACTGTTAATTTATCAGAAGAATGCAAGATGTTCTTTCTATGGTCATTCCAAGAAGAAGAAAATTTCGAAAGTATTGCACCTATCTGAAGTGCATCCAAAACTTTAATTTCAAGATCACTTAGTTTTGAAACTAAGATTTGTAGTTCATGAATCTGATCCATAATGGGCTTTCTTAACCATTTTAAATTCAAAGTACTGCAAGGATAGAAATTTATCAATACCTCGCTTTTCATTTTCATATGCAATCTGCAATGCAGTCTAGATTTCTCTTGGTGATTTTAGATTGGAATATAAATCATAGAGTCGATCTGTCAAAGGGTTCAAAATATGTCTTCGGCAGAGCAATTCATCATCTTGGCGTTTTTTTCCTTTCTGCTTTAGTATCTTCCGAATCTTCTTCAGCGGGTTCTAACATTGCAGACGATAGTGGATCAAGGACGTAAAATATCTTCAGAGCAGTGAGAAAGAAGATCATCTTGTCCTTCCAGCGAGTGAAGTTTGATCCATCAAAAATATCTAATTTGATGAACACTTTTGGGTTCTCAACAACATACATAAACTTCTCCATAACAGTATATCTCTTGAAAATTGTTAAAAAAAATTGCAGAAGATTAGAAGAGAAATATATCTTTGAGACGTGAAAGATCACTATCTTTCAAGAGATATTGATCGTATATTCTTAAGGGGATTACAAGTAATTCTCCGTCAGGATACAACAAAGTCAGAATTATACTTGCAAATTGAATATCACTGCTCCTGAGGTCTCCTTGTATTTAAAGAATTCAAGAGAAGACTTTTCAGAAAAGTCACACTCCTATACGAACATATATGTTTGTTCTATTTAAATTCAAATTTGAATTTGAATTTTAAATAATCATAAATTGTTCCAAAAAATAAATAAGAAAATAAAATCTTTATTTAAAGGTCCTACACGGCCCGCGCCCAAGTCCAAGTGTGTGTGTGTATATATATATATAATGGGAAAACCCACATATACAAACTATGTCTAACAGTATAGGCACTTCGATCAAATATTTGACTTTGCCATGCATTGTGTTACCACATAGGCATGGGTGGCTTGAGGCTAGTAAGGACTTTTCTTTTTGGCTCCAACAAATTTTAATAAATTTTCTAATGTTACTTTTACTTAGACTATATTAAAATTTTTGGAGAAAAAAATACAAAATCTTTATTAAGAAAGATAAAAATATGGATACCTTTTAATAGTAAAAATATTTTAGAACTTTGGATAAAACTACTCAAATATTAATATTAGTAAATAATATGTTTTACAACAAGATCCAATATAACATATTGTAAACATATAACTTACAGCTTATTACCTTGATTAACCCTTCATAATATAAATTTACTATTACTATCATATGTTTGTTGTGAATTTGAAGTCTTTATATCTTGTAAAAGTACTACTTTATCGAAAAGAGATACAAAAAAAAAGGCTCTTAATTAAATTTAGATTTAGGCCTCTAATTTTGTTAAGTTGTCATTGAGAGTAAGGTCTACTATGTCCTCTGTTGATAATTCAAGTGAGTTGAGTTTACTATTTTCTCGGCAGGCAAGAACCTCCACGACAAAGGAGAAGAACCTCCTTTCAGTTTTAGGATTTCACGAAGCAGATGAAAACAACTTGAATTTGAGACTAGGAATTGAATGCTATACTGTTGTCCATCTTTTTGATAGTTATTTTTTTTCTTCCAACGTAACGGTTTCTTGTTACAAAGTGCAATACCAGTCACAAGCAGAAATACAATTCATAAAACTACAACAACCAGTAACAAAACCATATATTAAACATATTTTTGTAAAAGAAAAGCACTACAAGCTGCAGAACCATTCACAAAACTACATAACCAGTGATTAACTGCCACAACAGTAGGCATGCAAATATTGAATTTAAATTCAATAAATAATTTGAAATATATTTTAAATTCAGATATATTGGTCCAAATAAATATTATGGGCTAATATAATTGAATTAAGTCCAATATAAATGGATTAAATAAACAAGTCTTAATCTATTGGGCTAGTGCATTTAGTTGGGCTACAAATGATGAACCCACTTCCTAAAGCTCAATATGTCATCTTCCTAGAGGCCCAGTTTGATGTCCACGTGTCAAATGACGTGGCACGCCAGGTCAAACGGAAGAGCCAATAAGATCATGCTACATGTCAAAATGACAAGGCATGCCAAGTCACACTAAAAGGCCAATGAAATCGCGCCACATGTGCAAGTGACATGTTCTGGCCAATCAAATGCGGTCGTGTTACACTTCAATTTGATTGGTCGGAAATAGTTTGTTCTTATAATAACTCTTCCCTCCCACAAATATAAATAGGGGTCTTCATAACTCAGAAAAAGGACCAGAAGTTATAACAAGAAGCAAGAGAGAGCTCGTGGACAAACGTTGCAAATTTCTCTACAAGTTTCAAGCTTCAAGTAACCAAGTTCAAGTTCAAGAAATCAAGTTCAAGCTCAAGAACAAAGAATAAATCAAGGTTCAAGGAGTACGAGTCCAAATCAAAGTTCATGCTAGTTGAATTCAAGATCGTTGTTCGTGGAAACAAATATAGATTCAAGATCAAGATCAAAGGCTCTTGAATTTATTTACTATTTAAAGGAAGAAAGGATTCATAGAGATTGTACACTCAAATATTCGAAATAAAATACTACGATTGTTGCAATATTTTCGATCTTGATTTTATTTTCTCGACGCATATTTATTGTCTACAAATTCTGGCACGCCCAGTGGGACAATCTCTACCTTTCATCTCAACTTTTCAATCACCAAAGTGCAAGAACAACGAAATGTCTTCCAAGAAAATCAACTCCAGTTCAACTTCCGCCAAGGCTGCTAATTCCAGGTTCTATGCTGATGTCGAAAACATACTCGAAGTTACCTTTGGAAGCTTTGGGCCAGTTATGAGGAGCAAAGCAAGCTCGTTAGAAAAACAAGCACCCCAAGTGCCATCCGCATCTACCCATGTTTTCGGATCTACATCCTCAAAAGGAGCAAGATCTTCCACAAATGCACCGGAAGGAGGAAGCAATGTTACTGAAAAGATCAAGAAGACTCTTGCTTTGCTTGACCTCTCCGGATCCAAGCACTCTTCTGTGAAGGAATATTATGACACTTCAAGTGATGGATCCTTCCCACTTACACCACAGAGCGTGAGCCAATCAAGGACCAGTCTGTGTGAAAATCCGTGCTACTCTCCATTATCCACAACAATCATGCAAGACATGGTGACAAACACTTAATCTGTGGAGGGGCAGTTGGCAAACTTAATGGAAGCAATCGCTAGCTTGACCAAATGCATGCAAAATCAAGATGCTAGAATCTACAAGCTAACATATAGGGTGGGAATCTTGATGGAAGAAGAATCCACCCATGCACCTGGAAAACTCCTAGAAGTCCAAGAGAATGATGCTCCCCCACGATAAGTTGCATCCACTAAGGAAATTCCAGTCTCTTCGGAAGGGATGATTCCAATCAATCAACTAAAGGAATTTATTGAAGGGACTATAAAAAACAAATATAAAGTTGCTTCCAAGTCCTCCTTTACCTATGCAAAGCCGTACATTTCAAGGATCGATATGTTGAAGATGCTTGCTGGCTACCAACCTCCGAAATTTCAACAGTTTGATTGCAAAGGAAATCCAAAGCAACATGTGGAACACTTCGTTGAGACATGCAACAATGATGGGACTTATGGAGATTTATTCATGTTGGGTTGTACCTCCTCAGTAACAACTTTGTCTTTACCGATAGTTACCTCAGATCTTTTAGCTATGGGCTCGTCATTCTTGCTTTTTATGTCATCATCAACTTTTAGCTCCTTCACAATGTGGTTTTTCAAGTACAACTTTGCATCAGCGAAGTGTGACTCTGCCTCAGTGAATGGCGCATCATCGGCAATTATCCTCTTCTCGACTTCACCCTCGTAGTATTTTAAACATTAATGGTAGGTAGACGAAACTAATTTATTCTCATGTATCCAAGGCCTTCCAAGCAAGATATTGTATGAAGTCTTCACATCTATCACATGCAGCCATGCACTTGATTGCATATCTTCAATCGTGATTCCCAGCCTGACCGCACCTATGGCTCTTTGCCCTCCTTGGTTGAATCCTTGGATCATTACACGACTTTCTGAGAGTTCGTTCATAGGAATACCAAGTTGTTTCACAGTGTGAATTGGAAAAATGTTCAGTGAGGATCCTCCATCAACGAAAATTCAGTTTACCCTTTCATCACGCATATAGCCAACCAGGTACAATGGGCGGTTATGAGGAGTGTCACCTAGTAGAAGATCGTCACTTGTGAATGTAACTTTTTCCTCACAAGCATCAAATTCTTGAGTAGTGGAGGCGATGAAATTTTCCGAAGATGGTGCCGACGGTAGGTCATCACTCCTTTCTTTACCTTCGTTAGTATGGCAACAAGAGGCATCAATACCCTCATGGGAAATCTTCGTGCAGAACCAACTTGGTAAAAACTCCTCTAAGGTCACTGGATTTCATGGATTTTGAGGGTGGTGCACCTACACTTTCGCTTTCTTTACGTGCTTAAGTGTGTTACATCTCCTAGGTATTCACCATTATCTTCCTCGTTGGTTGTTCCATTGATCCTTTTCGTGGGCCCCTTTTGTGGCGCCTACGACGAGTCACCAGCGTCCAACCTTCATCATCCTCAGGTTGACCGTCTTCAACCTTGTAATTCTCCAGTAATTCTTCATCTTTACTTTATTTGGAACTACATAATTCATCTGGATTGAATGAGCCAAATATTATAGAGACTTGGTTTGCGCTTGCTTTCTCATCTTCAAGCACGATCTTATTTTCACGAGCCAAGTCCATAACTTTGTTCTTGAAGACAAAGCACTTCTCCAGAGGGTGGCTCACAAGTCGATGATATTTTCAGTAATTTGGGTCATCGATTTTCTCAGCTTTTGGTCGTTTCATCTCTGGAAGCTCAATGAGATTTAACTTGAGGAGTTCTTCAAAAATAGTCGGCACATCAGAATCTAGAAATGGGTACTCTTTCTCTTGAAACGAAGTGGATTTCATACTCTTATTCTTGCTCACCTTTGTCGTGAACTTCACAGGTGATGTGTTGACATTCATAGCTTATTTATTTTCAGATCCCGGTACAAACTTGCTCTATTTTCTAACTTCTTTCTTGTCGTTCCCTTTGCGAGGTTCATAGATGGGCAGCCTTTCGTTCCCAGCAGAGGCCATGCTCAATCCCATGTCATAGGCACGAGTTGCAAGTTGTTCAAATGTTCCAGGCTTGATACTTGCAAGATGTGGCGCAACACAAAATGCATACCTTGGATGCACATCTCTATGCCAGAAGCTTCACTAAGCCTGTCTTTACAGTTGTGGCTCGCATTCCTCCAACGATTGATAAAGTCGATAACTGATTCACTCTTCCGTTGACGAGTACTTGTGAGTTTTATCATACTCACAGTACGACTCGTGCTATAAAAATTGATTGAGGAATTCTTTCTCTAGTTGATCCCATCTATCAACAGATCCAGCCTCGAGGTCCGTGTACCAATCAAAAGCATTTCCTTTTAATGAGCGGACAAACTGCTTGACAAGAGGGAAATTGCATCTTATGTCAAGAAAGTAAGTCCTAATATCCAATATGTACCTAAAAGGAAGAAAGACGAGGGAGAATCATCTAATCTCCAAACCAACACACTAAAGGAGTTAACTCTTCCGGTGAAACGAATTGAGGAAGTAAAGTTGCCCTCAAAGCCGCTTGCAGGGTTTGTAGCTCAAACTCGTTTGCAGAATGTGGCACTCCCTACAAAGAGAACAGATGAAGGCTTTGATCCTAACACTTACAAGTTATTTGTGAAAGCTGGATACAACCCCGACGAGCCGTTAAAGTTTGGGAAGCTCCCATCAGAAGCTGCAACGAGGCAACCACACGAAGGTTTGGGATACAAGAAACAGTCACCAGTGCGCATCTCCATCAGAAGGGCGAGTAGCAATCACATCACTGTAGAAAATGAATCTGCCGCTTCTAACAGGCCTTATGTTTTTGACAGACTTGGAAAATCAACTGTGAGGACTTCCGTATTTGATAGATTGGGTCCATTAAAGAAGGTGAATAAGTTCCATAGAAATTATCAAAATACAAGAACACCCGCTTTGCCCAAAATTCAGATGGTCTCTAAAGATTTCCAAAGTTTGGTTCCTTCTAGAATGAGGCGACAAACAGAAGTCATGGTTTCGTGTGATGAAGTAATGAAGGTGAAGCCATACACTGTGGTATACACTAAAGAACGTGATAAAGACGAAGAAAGTGTGGGTTCTTCATATCATGTTACTACACAAAGCGAGCATGGTGTTTTATCTCTAATGGAGGATGATGAGAAATTAGACAATGTTTCATCGTGTTATCACATATCCTTCAACAATGGGGACCCTCAAGAAAATGAAGATGAGAAAGATGCTTCCCCGGAACTTGAAGAAGGGGTGAAAGCAACTGTTGATGCTTTAAAAGAAGTTAACCTTGGCACTGATGAAGAACCAAAACCCACCTACCTAAGTGCTTTACTAGAAGTTGATGAAGAAAGCACTTATATTAAGTTACTCAAGGAGTTTAGGGATGTATTTGCTTGGAATTAAAAAAGAAATGTCTGGCTTGGACCCTAAAGTGGCAGTCCATCACCTTGCGGTCAAGAATGGCGCTCGTCCAGTTAAGCAAGCTCAAAGGCGCTTTAGGCCGGACTTGGTTCCCCTGATTGAAATCGAAGTTAACAAACTCATTGAAGTGGGATTTATTCGGGAGGTTAAATACACAACATGGATTTCAAGTATTGTCCCTGTAAGGAAGAAGAATGGCCAGTTCGAGTATGTGTTCACTTCAGGGATCTCAACAATACGTGTCCCAAAGACGAATTCCCGCTTCCTATTCCAAAGCTGATGATAGATGCTACTAATGGTTACGAAGCAATGTCTTTCATGGACGGTTCGTCGGGCTATAACCAAATCCGCATGGCACCAAAAGATGAAGAGCTTACTGCATTCCGCACCCCAAGGGTATTTATTGCTACAAGTTGATGCCTTTTGGCTTGAAGAATGCTGGTGCTACGTACCAAAGGGCTATGCAGAATATTTTCGACCATCTTCTCCACAAGAATGTCGAATGCTATGTTGACGACTTGGTGATAAAATCAAGAAAGAAGAGCGACTACTTGAAAGACTTGAGAATGGTATTTGAGTTGCTCCGGAGGTACCAACTTAGGATGAACCCATTGAAATGTGCCTTTGGAGTTACTTCTGGAAAGTTCCTTGGCTTCATTGTCCGACATCGAGGGATCGAAATTGAACAAGCCCAAGTGGATACTAATTTGAAAATGCCTGAGCCTCGGGATATTCATGAATTGAAAAGTCTGCAAGAAAAGCTAGCATACCTTAGGAGATTCATCTCGAACCTACCTGGAAGGTGCCAACCATTTAGTCGCCTCATGAAGAAAGGCGTTCCTTTCAAGTGGGACCAAGCTTCTAGAAACGCTTTCGAAAGTATCAAAGCCTACTTGATGAAGCCTCTAGTTTTAGCAGCTCCTACACATGGAAAGCCATTGATACTATACATTGCGGTGCAAGAAAGGTCTGTTGGAGCATTGTTGGCCCAAGAAAATAGTGAGGGGAAAGAAAACTCCCTTTACTACTTGAGTAGGATGATGAAACCAAATGAGCTGAATTATTCTCCAATTGAAAAGTTGTGTTTGGCGCTAGTCTTCTCAATTCAAAAGTTGAAGCACTACTTTCAAGCTCATGTTGTTCGTCTTGTTTCCAAAGCAAATCCCATCAAGTTCGTGATGTCAAAATCTGTGCTTAGTGATAGACTAGCGAGATGGTATCTCCAATTTCAACAATTCGAGATCTTGTACATCCCTCAAAAGGCTGTAAAAGGACAAGCATTGGCAGACTTCTTGGCAGATCATCTGATACCTGATGGTTGTGATCTAACTGACGAACTACCTGATGAGGACGCAATGGTCGTTGAATTTCAACCTCCATGGAAGATGTACTTTGATGGTGCTGCGCATCGAGGGGGAACTGGTGCTGGCGTAGTATTTGTCACTTCCCAAGGTGAAGTCTTGCCCTACTCCTTCACCTTGACACAACTCTGTTCCAAAAATGTTGCTGAGTATCAAGCATTAATACTTGGGTTTGAAATGGCCGTTGATATGAAGCAATTGCAGTTGCAAGTCTTTGGTGACTCCCAGTTAGTGGTCAATCAACTTTTGGGTAGTTACGAGGTTAAGAAGCCTGAACTACGCCCATATCATGATTACGCTAAAAAGTTAATGGGGTGGCTCGATGATGTGACTATTCAGCATGTGCCAAGGAAAGAAAATAAGAAGGCTGATGCTTTAGCTGCCTTAGCTTCATCATTAACCCTGCCTGATCAAGCGCAAGTTACTGTCTGCCAAAAATGGGTAGTACCACCACTAAATGAGGTTGAAGGTGAAGAAAATAAACTCAAGCATCTTGTCGCTGTTTTTGAAGTTGATAAAGAAGAATGGTGACAACCCATTATCGACTACTTGTGCTATGGGATACTTCCAGAAAATCCGAGGAGAAGGACTGAAATCTGTCGCCGTGTACCTAACTTCCTTTACTACAAAGACACTCTATACAGAAGGTCATTCGAGGAAGTACTCTTGTGATGCTTAGGGGAAGAAGAAGCACTCCAAGCTTTGCAAGAGGTACATTCTAGGGTATGTGGCTCGCACCAGTATGGACCAAAGCTCCACTTCCATATAAAAAGGATGGGATATTTTTGGCCAGTGATGGTAAAAGATTACTTGGACTACGCTCGAAGATGAAAGGCTTGTCAATTCCATGCGAATTTTATTCATCAACCTTCTGAAGTGTTGCACCCGACTATTGTATCCTGGCCGTTTGACGCTTGGGGATTGGATGTTGTGGGACCACTGTCGAAGTCTCCTGGTGGGCACTTATACATCTTGGCTGCAACTGACTACTTCTCAAAATGGGCTGAAGTCGTTGCTCTTAAGGAGGTAAAGAAGGAAAATGTTGCAAGTTTCATCCGAGTAAACATAATCTATCGATTTGGCATTCCTCGTTACATAATAACGGATAATGGAAAGCCATTCGAAAACAGGTTGATGAACAATATTTGTGATCTCTTTGGCTTCAAGCAACGTAACTCTTTGATGTACAATGCTGCCGCCAATGGCCTAGCTGAGGCATTCAACAAAACTTTATGCAACCTGCTGAAAAAAGTCGTCTCCAAATCCAAACGAGATTGGAATGACCGTATGGAAGAAGCTCTATGGGCATATAGGACGACTCACCGCATGCCAACACAAGCAACTCCGTATTCACTCGTTTATGGAGTCGAAGCCGTCTTGCCACTTGAGCGTCAAATACCTTCATTACGACTGTCTATTCAAGAAGGGATCACTGATCAAGAAAATGCTCGACTTCGATTAGCAGAGTTAGAGGCTCTTAATGAGAAGAGGTTGGAGTCCCAACAGAGTCTTGAATGCTATCAAGCTCGATTGTCTTGTGCCTTCAATAAAAGAGTTCGCCCGAGATCCTTTCAAGTAGGAGATCAAGTCCATTCCATAAGAAGACCCATTATCACTTCCCATAAACCTATAGGAAAGTTCACTTCAAAATGGGATGGGCCATATGTCGTGCAAGAAGCTTATTCAAGTGGGACTTACAAGCTGGTTGGTGTAGATGGCATGAGAATCGTCTCTATCAATGGCAAGTTTTTGAAGAAGTATTATCCTTGAAGTTGCAACGCTTCTCGACGCATGAGCCTAAATTGCATGTTCCTATACTCCTGGACCGTATGAGTCTAAACTGTGTACGGCCCAAAAAACAATCTGCGAGGTTGAAAATCTCTAAAGAGGCGGCGTAGGCAAAAGTTAGGACACACAAAAAAAAAGAGTCTGATGGGTTAAAAATCTCGAAAGAGGAAGCCTAGGCAAAAGTTAGGACATAAATAAAAATAAATTCTACCTATTCTGAACTACGGTATGACTTGATCCTTTTCACCGAGGTACGTAGGTACCTTAGAGTTTCATTCTGAGTTCAGTCGCATAAGTTCAAAAGACACATAATCCCCCAATCGTTGTCCGAATGAAGCACGATGGAATGTAATTCATTCAATCAGTATTTGAAAATCAAGTTGGGACACCATGCTTCTGTTAAACTTTGGATCCCATTTGATTTAAAGGGGGCAAGCCTAATTGGTGTCTACAATGAAATGATTAATATATTTTAAGGGGGATGTCAAGCATTTGCATTGAAGTTTGGGGATCCGTTATGCCTTCACGTTTGCCACGCCTTCAAGTTATTATGGTCTACCTTCATGACATTTTAAATTCAGAGAGACCTGGACCCAAGATATTTGGTGAGAATGAGGCTCTTGAATTTCAATTTTTTACAATTAAAAAGGTCTTACAATCTCAAGTCTCCCACACCAAGATACAAAGATTTTGGTGAAGTCGCGCTAATTTGAAACTGTCGGCATATCAGGAACCAAAGTTGACTTCGAAATATTATCTGAAACTATCCTTACGTCATTAACTTTTGAATTTTGGATATGTTATATATTTGTAAATTGGGTTTCCAATGGATCAAAATGTTCGTGATTTCGACATTCCTACATTAAGATACAAATATTTTGGTGAAGCCGTGCAAATCTGAAATCGTCGACGTAACAAAATTTAAAATTAGCTTAAAATAATATCTGGAACGGTTCTCAAAGTGTTTCATTCCACATTTTTTATATGTCTTATATCTTGAAGTCTAGTTTCCATAAAATTAAATGGTTCGTGATTTCGACATTCCTACATGAAGATACAAATATTTTGGTGAAGTTGCACAAATCTGAAATCGTCAACGTGACAGAATTTAAAGCTAGATTCAAAATAATATCTGGGATGATTCTCAAAGTGTTTGATTCCAAATTTTAGATACGTCTTAGATCTTGAAGTCTAGTTTCCAGGTAATCAAACTTTCATAATTTTGACGTTCCTACACCAAGATATAACTTTTTTGGTGAAACTGCACAAATCTGAAATTATCAACGTGACGGAATTTGAAGTTAGCTTCAAAATATTATCTGGGTCGATTCTGAAGGTGTTTGATTTTATATTTTGGATATGTTTTATATATTGAAGTCTAATTTTTGAAAAATCAAACGGTTCGTTATTTGGACACTCCCACGACAAGATATGAATCTTTCGTGACAAGCACGTAAAGCTGAAAACTATGCGACTAAGATAAAAGTCGGACGATGTAAAGCAAAAGAGAAGCTGAAATATTTAAGCCCCCGAAGTCTCTAAGCTGAAGTCTTCAAGTCTGTCAATCTAAGAGTTGATGTCTCCAAGTTGAAATTTTCAAGTTTGTCGGTCTTCAAGTTAAAAAGTTGAAATCTTCAAGTTTGTCGGTCTTCAAGTTAAAAAGTTGAAATCTTCAAGTCTGTCGGTCTTCAAGTTGAAGTCTTCACATTCGCTTCAAGTTAAAATATTTAATCCCTCCATGTCTCCAAGATGAAGTCATTAGCTTAGATGGTGTAATGGTCTTCGCGTCAAATAAAATGAAGTCTTTAGCTCAGACGATGTAATGGTCTTCGCTTAAGACAAAATAAATCTTTGGCCCAGACGGTGTAATGGTCTATGCCTCAGATAAAATGAAGTTAAATATTCAAACAAGATGAAGTCATTATCTTAGACGGTGTAATGGTCTTCGCGTCAAATAAAATGAAGTCTTTAGCTCAGACGGTGTAATGGTCTTCGCTTAAGACAAAAATAAATCTTTGGATCATACGGTGTAATAGTCTATGCCTCAGATAAAATGAAGTTAAATCTCCAAACAAGATGGAGTATTTTGCTCAGACGGTGTAATGGCCTTCGCTTCAGACAAAAAAAAATCTTTGGCCCAGACGGTGTAATGGTCTATGCCTCAGATAAAATGAAGTTAAATTTTCAAACAAGATGGAGTCATTATCTTAGACGGTGTAATGATCTTCTCTTAAGACAAAATAAATCTTTGGCCCAGACGGTGTAATGGTCCATGCCTCAGATAAAATGAAGTTAAATCTTCATACAAGATGCAGCCTTTAGCTCAGACGGTGTAATGGTCTTCGCTTCAGAAAAAAAAATCTTTGGCCCAGACGGTGTAATGGTCCATGCCTCAGATAAAATGAAGTTAAATCTTCAAACAAGATGGAGTCATTAGCTTAGACGGTGTAATGGCCTTCGCTTCAGACAAAAAAAAATCTTTGGCCCAGACGGTGTAATGGTCCATGCCTCAGATAAAATGAAGTTAAATCTTCAAACAAGATGGAGTCATTAGCTTAGACGGTGTAATGGCCTTCGCTTCAGACAAAAAAAAAAAATATTTGGCTTGGACGGTGTAATGGTCTTTGCCAGAGATAAAGAAAGTCAAGTTTACAAATAAAACGAAGTCTTTGGCTCAGATAGTGTGAAGTCCTCACTGCGAACTTTTAAAGGTTTTCGCTGTGAACTCTTAAAAAAAAAAATCTTGACCACGAGTTTTTAAAGGTCTTCATCATGCATTGATCATCCCGTTAAATAAGAATACATCCTTCTTGTTTGACCTACAAAAAAAAAGCACAGGAAAAGAAGAAGAAGAAGAAATTACCTTCGCGTTAATGCTTCCGAGTCCACAAAAATAGACTCAAGTGGCTTGCGAATACTGCGAATTGATGCTTAACGAATACGAGCATGTGGGTTTATATAGATATTCGAGACAAGATACTACAAGGATGCTATCGATGTGGACTGTATAATTGCCTCCTAAATTGAGTCTAAGTGTACTGCCAGTCCTGGTAAAATTTGTACTAGAGAAGACTGTTGGTCGTAGAAGTTTGTTTCCGATTAGAATTGAGAACGTTTCTTTTGTCCAAAGTTCGTTTATTATATGTGCAAAGATGAAAATGCTTCCTTTTTTATTGTTACCGGTGAATACATTGTAAAAGTCTTATAACTAATAAAGTAAGTTGCTAATAAGTATTGTCCCTGTAACTAACTTTGGAGTCTTTTAGAATTAGAAAATTATGACTGTGGAATTCACTTTTCAATAGCTTATATTTTGAGTGATTAGTCACAGACAATGAATTTGAAATTTAAAGTTCAATGACTTTAATATTTCATATGATTAAATATACATATATAAATACTCCAAGCCTAGTCTTCAAAAATTTAGACACCCCGACAAGTCTTGAAGTAGGGGGCATTTGTAGGCATGCAAAATTTATTGAATTTAAATTCAATAAAATAATTTGGAATATATTTTAAATTCAAGATATATTGGTCCAATAAATATTATGGGTTAATATAATTGAATTAAGTCCAATATAAATAGATTAAATAAATAAGTCTTAATCTATTGGGCTAGTCCATTTAGTTGGGCTACAAATGATGAGTCCACTTCCTAAAGCCCAAGATGTCATCTTCCTAGAGGCCCAGTTTGATGCCCACGTGTCAAATGACGTGGCACGACAAGTCAAATGGAAGAGCCAATAAGATCATGCCACGTGTCAAAATGACAAGGCATGCCAAGTCACATTAAAAGGCTAATGAAATCGCGCCACATGTGCAAGTGACATGTTCTGGCCAATCAAATGCGGTCGTGTCACACTTCAATTTGATTGGTCGGAAAAATTTTGTTCTTATCATAACTCTTCCCTCCCAACACTATAAATAGGGGTATTCATAATCAGAAAAGGGACCAGAAGTTATAACAAGAAGCAAGAGAGAGCTCGTGGATCAAACGCTGCAAATTTCTCTACAAGTTTCAAGCTTCAAGCAATCAAGTTCAAGTTCAAGAAATCAAGCTCAAGAACGAAGAACAAATCAAGGTTCAAGGAGTATGATCACGCTCAACTATGTCTAATAAAAGACTAAGAGGGCGTTGAAAATATAATCTGGGGTATTATGCCCAGAGTCGATCCCACAGGGAATTTACGTAT
>ML351640.1:1451-29209 GCA_005239505.1 Nicotiana paniculata | reverse complement strand
TGGCAAACTTTCTCAAGATGAATTTTATAACAGTACTATAGTATGATAAACAATTATAATTTGCAAGAGATTATAAGGAATATAGTAATTTAGCTATTCATTTATCTAGCTGGAATATAATACATTGTTAAGTGTTATGTATGAAGTCATGATGTTGCAATGTCGCGTATTGTGATACATCCTGTGTTGACATGTTTTTCTTCTTTTTTTTTGATTCGCAAGAGCTGATAAGCTAATTCCAAGTGATCAATCTTCTATCGTAGTGAACCTGGTGCTGAGAATTCTATTTAGCCATTGGTTCTATTCTGTAAATTGTGGAGTTTTGTAGATGTACTCTTCCATGAATCTCTCTTATTGGACTGTGCAGGTTATATTGGAAAGATTATGTACATAATGGTTCAATAATTTTGTTTTAGTATCTTTTATCAAACTGCGACTGAATGACATAGGTGGTTTAACTATTGTTATTACTAATTTCATTGTTGAAGATTTTGATTCATATAGAAAAGATACGAAAATCTAACGATGCTTCATGTCGATAGTTCATGAAAGTTAGATAAGATGCTGAAATTTTTGAGCCAATGTCAAAGAAGAAGTCAGACAGGTGCAACACAAGTCGAACACACACATGACAAGTCAACCATGCGCATGACAATATGGACAGGCACAAGACAAATCCGACAAGCGCATGACATGCTAAAAATTTAAGAACAACTGTCTGTGTATCAATGAGCTTGAAATACATTAATTCAGATTCTGAATTAGTTGCTTGAATTGCAAACTTTTTTGTCGATAGTACTACATTTACCAAACTGAGATATAACACATGAATCTTTGATTGTTGTTTTGTGAGAGTGAACTAATTAATGTTTTGCTTAGTTTATTAGATTAATGTCTTACAACAAAAAAAATGACCAATTATCTAAGATTGCATTTTCTTACTAATGTTGTCCTCGATAGCTGTTTTCCAATGTATAAGTGTGTTCCTTCGTGACTTGAATGTATGTATATGCGGTGCATTTATATTTCTATAAAATAATATCATTTGCACTTTCGTGTCTACCGTATTTTCCAAATAATATTTTTTATAAAATTTATATTTAATGTTTTCTGCGCAACGCGTGAGTACTAATACAAGTAGTGAATAATAACTCGCCACAACAGAAGACGGAGAGAATGAAAGGGTTTTTGATTTTTAGGGGTCGTTTGGCAGGAGGTATTAGAAAAAATAATGCAAGCATTAGCTCTATGCATTACTAATATCTTGTTTGGTACATTTTTTTCAACCTGTGTATAACTAATACTTATAAGTCATACTTGGCATTATCCTATGCATAAGTTGTGATGACCCAAAAGGTCATCCCGTGTAAGTTTAGCTAAATCTGTGTTCCGAGGCCGTGAAAGCTTCCTTTTATCTCACCTCGATGTGTGTGTGCATCCCCGGTGTGTAGACGGGAAGCCGTTAAGTGGAAAATTGATAAAAATGATGATTTTGTGTTAATTATTTGAGTAAAGTTGACTTAGGTTAATATTTTTGGTAAACGGACCAGGACCCGTGATTTGATGGTCCTAGAGGGTCCTGTAGGAAAATAGGGGACTTGGGAATATCCCCGGAATAGAATTCCGAGGTGCCAAGTCCGAGAAATAAATTTTTAAAGAAAATTGTTTTGTGAAAAATATAAAGGTTTTTAAAAATGAGATTTGATGTGAAACCTGTGATACCGGACCCGTATTATGATTCCGGAGCTCGGAACAGGTTCAATATATTTTATATGTGTTATCTGTGAAATTTGGTAAGAAACGGACATAGTTTGACGTGATTCAGATCAAAAATGGAAAATTTAGAAGTTTTGGAAGTTTAAAGGAATTTCATTGATTTTGAGGTTTAATTCGATGTTTATAATGTTATTTTGGTGTTTTGATTACTTGAATAAGACGGTGGTATGTTTATGAGGTTATGTGTATATTTGGTTTTGAGCCCCGAGGGCTCGGGTGAGTTTCGGGTAGGTGTCGGGGTGTTAAAACTTAGAAAAATCTGGTGTTGGGAGCAGCTTCTGGTGTCTGTTGTAATGTACTATGAAATCGCATAAGGTCCCCCGCGATCGCATAGCACAGGCTTTTTTCTCCACGCAAACGCAAAGAGCTGGGTGCGAACAAGGAGCTTAGGGTCTTTGTTCTACGCGAACGCACCCCTCTAGTCGCGATCGCATAGGTCTAGAGAGGGCTCGGGCTGGGTAGTTGTTTACCCTATGCGAACGCGGCCCCACAACCGCGAACACATAGGTCTGTGTCACCAACCTTTCGCGAACGCGGCCTGGGGCCCGCAAATGCGAAGAACAATTTTTGCCCAGTTGTTTTTAAGTTCAAAACATAGTGTATTACGAGAAATTGGTCATTTTTCACAAACCTCTTCTTCTCCAAACCTCTTAGGCGAATTTTGAAGCATTTCTTCACCATAACCTCCTAGGTAAGTAATCTTTGACTTGTTTTCTTCCATTTTTATTAACGCCCATTAGATTTTAGGCCAAGAAACATGGGATATAAGGTAGAAAACTAGGGATTTGGGTAGACTTAGGGCTTTTTGATTATTTTGGGATTTGACCTCGTTTTGGGGTCGGATTTCAAAACAAATTATATATTCGGGCTCATGGGGGAATGGGTGATCGGGTTTTGGTCCGAACCTCTTATTTTGACCAAGCGGGCCCGGGGTCGAATTTTAGAATTTTGGAAAGAAAATTGAGAATTCTAAATTTAAGCATTGGAACTGAATTGTTAAGCATTTATTGATGTTATTGAGTCAATTATGTCTAGATACTATTGATTTGGAGTCGGGTTCGAAAGGAAAAGCGGTGCTAGAGGCGTGATTTGGATTCTTGGAGTCGAGGTAAGTGTTTGGCCTAACCTTAGCTTGAGGGAATAGGTGTTGAGTCCTAATATCTATGTGCTTATTACAATGTATAGGTGAGGTGACGAGTACCTATATGTTGTTGTCAAGCATGACCGTGAGTCGGAAATTTGCAATTATATGATATTTATTGTCTTTTACTATGTTTATGGGTTTAATATCAAGTTGATAGCTATTCATTTGGTGGAAATTCCTAGTTATGGGTATTGTTGAGTAGTGATCGATTGAGGAACATTATGTTGGATTATACACGTGTGTAGGATTGGTTATAGCTGTGTCTTGCCGGGATGGTATTATTCTTGTAGATTATTCCGTGCATTCAAGGTTTCTTATTTGTTGATTTTCTTGCCAACTCTTGTTTTATGTTATTATGCTCGAGCGGATATTCCGTGCCATATTTTATGATGTTATGCACGATGGTACATTCTGTGCCATGTTTATGTCGTTTATGCACGAGGGGACATTCTGTGCCGTGTTTATGATTATTATGCATGATGGAACATTCTGTGCCGTGTTGATGTTATATATATGCACGAGGGGACATTCCGTGTCGTGATTGTGATGTTTTATGCACGAGGGGACATTCCGTGCCATGTTTATGTTATTTATGCATGACGGTACATTCCGTGTCATATTTATTATTGTTATGCACGAGGAGACATTCCATGCCGTATTATGCTAAAAATATGTACGAGGGGACATGTCGTGCCGTTTCTCTTCACTGTTTAATTCATGTTGTTAATTCCCGTTATTATTTTCGGATATTTAGACTGTTGTTCGTTCCGTCATTTCAGTATTTGATATCCCTTTTCCCCAGCATGCTTCCCTGTTATTGTACTTACTATTTACTTTTTGTGGTTATTTTCTGTTATATTTTATTTAAACTGCACAGGTGATATTATTTGTCGTGTCCTAGCCTCGTCACTACTTCGCCGAGGTTAGGCTCGGCACTTACTCAGTGCATGGGGTAGGTTGTACTGATGCTACACCTGCACCTCTTTATATTGTGTAGATTATGGAGACGGACTAAGTGGGCATTGATCGAGGGAGTATCCTTCAGTCCACCAGGAGACACTGAGGTAGTCCTGTAGGCGTCCGCAGACCTTGGCGTCACCTCCTATCTCTCTTCTTTTGGTCTGCGTCACCTCCTATCTCTCTTCTTTTCCTGTCTTTATGTATTTCTGAGATAGTATTACCTTGTTAATTCACACCTTTATCTGTAGCAATCATAGACAGTCTATGAAATTGTGACACCAGATTTTGGGAGTTGTTATTAAGGATTTTTTTGTAATACTGTTTAATTAAGTTGTTAGACTGCACTTCTTCCGCATTCTTATTTCTATTTGTTCTTGTTTATCACTTTTTAAATGCTAAATAACAAATGAATAAATTAGAATAACCAGTAACTTTGGCTTGTCTAGCGGGTTCAACGTTAGACGCCATCACGACCTGAAGGTGGGATTTCGGGTCGTGACAAGTTGGTATCAGAGCTCTAGGTTGCTTAGGTCTTACAATTCACGGACAAACTTGGTAGAGTTTGAGGGATCGGGTCGGAGACGTCTGTACTTATCCCCCAGAGGCTGCAAAGTTAGGAATAACTTCACATTTCTACTTCTATGTCGTGCGGTTTGGATTCTAAATGCTAACTGATTGTCTATTCTATTCTCTCGCAGATGGCGAGAACGCGTGCTTCCTCATCTACCGATCAGCAGCCCGATCCTCTTATTGCAGCTCCTACGAGGGGTCAAGGACGAGGCCGTGCTAGAGGCTGAGGCAAAGCCAGGGCTCAGCCCAGAGCAGCAGCCCTAGTAGAGGACCCACAAGTAGACTTTTCCGGTGAGGTTCCTGCTCAGGCAGTTCTAGTCGGACCAGCTCAGGTCCCAGAGGGGTTCATTGCCACCCCGGTTCTTCAGGATGCTCTGGTCCGTTTAGTGGGCCTTATGGAGAGCGTGGCTCAGGCTGGTCTTTTTCCTACTGCACCAGTCGTCTCTCAGGCTGGGGGAGGGACCCAGACTCCTGCTACCCGCACACTAGAGCAGCTAGCTCCTCAGTTCCAGACTCCAGCACCTCAGGCAGCTGGAGCAGCTCGGCCGGGTTTTGGGGCATATGTAGTTGAGGGGGAAGCTATGTTTGTCGATGCTTTATGGAGATTGGATCGGTTCACCAAGCTATTTTTTACTACATTTACTGGTGCACCATCAGAGGATCCCTAGGATTTCTTGGACAGTTGCTATGAGATTCTTCGGAACATGGGCATCATGGAGTCCAATGGAGTTGATTTTGCTACATTCCGTCTTTCTGGCACTGCCAAGACTTGGTGGAGAGATTTTTTCTTGACCAAGCCAGTTGGATCTTCGCTGTTTTGTTGGTCTCAGTTCTCCTAGTTGTTCTTGGAGAAGTTTCTACCACTTACTCAGAGGGAGGATCTTCGGAGGCAGTTTGAGCGCCTCCAGCAGGGCTCTATGACAGTTACATAGTATGAGACCAGGTTCATTTCTCTGGACCGACATGCTATCATGATACTCCCCACTGATCGTGAGAGGGTGAGGAGGTTTATTGAGGGTCTAGATCAGCCTATTAGACATCAGATGGCCAGGGAGACAGGTATTGATATTTCATTCCAGGAGTTAGCCAATGTGGTCAGGCGTATTGTGATGGTCTTATCACAGGGCGATGCTCAGCGGTCTGACAAGAGACCTCGCCATTCCGATCGATTCAGTGGTTCCTCATCTGGAGGTAGAGATTCCTTTGGCAGAGGTGATCCTCCTATACCATTCCAGTCGGCACTTCAGGTATCCCGCATTGCACCATAAGCTCCTATCAGTGCATCGCCGCTTCAGAGCTTCCAGGGTGGTCATTCTGGTCGACAGGGACAGTTTTAGGGTCAGCATTCTCAGCATCAGAAATCTTGTTACACTTGCGGTGGTATGGGGCACATTTTCAGGTTTTGCCCACGAGCTTCTAGTGGTTCTCAGTATCAGGGTTCCCGTGCTATGATTCCCGTACCAGGTACACCCCCACCCCCTCAGCCAGCTAGGGGTGGAGGTCGAGGTGCTAGAGGCGGAGGCCAGTCAGTTAGAGGTGGAGGACAGGCTATGAGGGGTAGAGTTCAACCCGCAGCAGGTCGATCCAGAGATGTTCAGATTGGTGGGGCTCAGCCCCGATGCTACGCTACTCCTGCCAGGCCTGAGGCTGAGTCCTCTGATGTAGTTATTACAAGTATGGTTTCAGTTTGCAAAAAAGATGCTTCGGTTTTATTTGATCTGGGTTCTACCTTCTCCTATGTGTCTTCATATTTTACCCCTTATCTGAGTATGCCCCGTGATTCCCTGAGTACTTCTGTATATCTGTCTACACCGGTAGGTGATTTTACTGTGGTAGATCGAGTCTACCGTTCATGTGTAGTGGTTATTGGTGGTCTGGAGACTCAGGTAGATCTCTTGCTTCTTGATATAGTCTACTTCGATGTTATTTTGGGGATGGATTGGTTATCCCCCTACCATGCTATTCTGGACTGTCATGCCAAGACAGTGACCCTGGCCTTGTTAGGAGTACCTCGTTTGGAGTGGAGATGGACTCCTAGTCATTCTTCCGATAGAGTTATTTCATATATGAAGGCTCGACGCATGGTCGAGAAGGGTTGTTTGACATATTTGGCCTATGTTCGTGATTCTAGTGCTGAGGTTCCTTCTATGGAGTCTGTGCCCGTGGTTAGTGAGTTTCCATAGGTATTCCCTACTGACCTGCCGGGTATGCCACCCGACAGGGATATTGACTTTTGTATCGAGGTGGCTCCAGGCACTCAGCCCATTTCTATCCTGCCGTATCGTATGGCCCCGCCAGAGTTGAAGGAGTTGAAGGATCAGTTGCAGGATTTGTTGGATAAAGGCTTCATCAGGCCTAGTGTTTCTCCTTAGGGTGCTCCGGTGTTGTTTATTAAGAAGAAAGATGGCTCAATGAGGATGTGTATTGACTACCGGCAGTTGAACAAGGTTACTGTTAAGAATAAGTATCCTTTTCCGAGGATTGATAATTTATTTGACCAGCTTCCGGGTGCTACAGTGTTTTCCAAGATTGACTTGAGATCTGGTTACCATCAGCTGAGGATTAGGGCGTCTGATGTCCCTAAGACAGCCTTTCACACTCGGTATGGGCATTATGAGTTCTTGTGATGTCATTTGGGTTGACAAATGCCCACCTGCTTTTATGGAGTTGATGAACCGAGTGTTCAAGACCTATTTGGACTCACTTGTGATTGTTTTCATTGATGATATTTTGATTTATTCCTGTAGCCGTGAGGAGCACGAGCAATACCGTTGAGTCCTTCTCCAGACTTTGAGGGATAGTCACTTGTATGCCAAATTTTCCAAGTGTGAGTTCTGGTTGAGTTCGGTTGCATTTCTAGGCCATGTGGTATCGTCAGAGGGTATTCGGGTGGAACCCAAGAAGATTTCAGTAGTCAGAGTTTGGCCTAGACCCACCTCAGCTATAGAGATTCGGAGTTTCTTGGGCTTAGCAGGTTATTATCCCCGCTTTGTGGAGGGCTTTTCGTCTATAGCAGCCCTGATGACCAGGTTGCCTAGTTCAGGTGGTCTGATGAGTGTGAGGCGAGCTTTCAGAAGCTCAAGACAACTTTGACCACGACACCGGTGTTAGTTTTGCCCACGGGTTCCGGGCCTTATACCGTGTATTGTATGCTTCACAGGTGGGACTTGGTACAGTGTTGATGCAGGATGGCAAGGTTATATCCTATGTTTCTCTTCAGTTGAAGGTTCATGAGAAGAACTATCTAGTTCACGATTTGGAGTTAGCATTTATTGTTCATGCGTTGAAGATCTGGAGGTATTATCTTTATGGTGTGTCCTGTGAGGTGTTCACATATCATAAGAGTTTGCAGTATCTTTTCAAGCAGAAGGAGTTGAATATGAGGCAGAGGAGATGGTTAGAGCTGTTGAAGGACTATGAGATTACCATCTTATATCATCCGGGGAAGGCCAATGTGGTGGCCGATGCTTTGAGCCGAAAGTCAACCAGCATGGGTAGTCTTGCTTATATACCAGTCGGAGAGCGACCGCTTGCTTTGGATGTTCAAGTTTTGGCCAATTGGTTCATGAGATTGGAGGTTTCTGAGACTGGCAGTGTTTTGGCCCATACTGTGGCCCGTTCTTCATTGTTTGATCGTATTCAGGACATGCAGTATGATGATTGCCATTTATGTGTTCTTAGAGATACGTCCCGGCACAAAGGTGCCAAGAAGTTCACAGTTGATGATGAGGGAGTTTTGAGGATGCAGGATCGTATTTGTGTACCTGATGTTGATGGCATTCGGGAGTTGATATTGCAGGAGGCCCATAGTTCTCGATATTCGATTCATCCGGGCGCCGCAAAGATGTACCAGGACTTGCGGCAACATTATTTGTGGCGGAGAATGAAGACGGATATTGTAGCATATATAACTAGGTGCTTGAACTGTCAGCATGTTAAGTACGAGCACCAGAGACCTGGTGGTTTGATGCAGCAGATTGAGCTTCCCGAGTGGAAGTGGGAGGATATCACCATGGATTTTGTAGTTGGACTTCCACGGACTCAGAGGATGTTTGATGCGGTGTGGGTTATTATGGATAGGCTGACCAAGTCAGCACGCTTCATTCCTGTATCAGTTTCGTATTCTTCGGAGAAGTTGGCAAAGATCTACATCAGGGAGATTGTTCGCTTGCATGGTGTGCCCGTGTCCATTATTTCTGATCGAGGTACTCAGTTTACCTTCTACTTCTGGCGGGTATTTCAGCATGAGTTGGGCATACGGGTTCATTTGAGCACAACATTTCATCCTCAGACGGACGGAAAATCTGAGCGGACTATTTAGATTTTGGAGGATATGTTGCGGGCATGTGTCATTAACTTTGAAGGTTCATGGGACCAGTTTCTGCCTTTAGCTGAGTTTGACTACAACAACAGCTATCAGTCGAGCATTCAGATGGCTCCGTATGAGGCATTGTATGGTAGGCGGTGTCGATCGCCAGTTGGGTGGTTCGAGCCGAGAGAGGCTAGATTGTTGGGTTCAGAGTTAGTCCAGGATGCCTTGGATAAAGTGAAGATTATTAAGGATAGACTTTGTACAGCCCAGTCCAGGCAGAAGAGTTATGCGGATCGCAGAGTTTGTGATTTGGCATTTATGATTGGAGATCGGGTATTTCTTTGAGTGTCGCCCATGAAGGGCGTGATGAGGTTCGGGAAGAAGGGAATGTTGAGCCCTAGGTACAAGGTCCGTTTGAGGTTCTGGATAAGGTAGGAGAGGTGGCCTACAGACTTTCTTTGCCACCTAGTTTATCAGCCGTGCATCCGATGTTTCATGTATCTATGCTTCAGAGGTATATTTTTGATCCCTCTCATGTGCTTGACTTCAGCGGTGTCCAATTGGACAAGGATTTGACTTACGACGAGGAGCCGGTAGCCATATTAGCTCGGCAGGTTCATTAGTTGAGGTCGAAGAGTTATCCTTCGGTTCGTGTTCAGTGGAGAGGTCAGCCTATTGAGGCAGCTACCTGGGAGTACGAGTCCGATATGCGGAGCCGATATCCCCATCTTTTCCCCGATTCGGGTACCATTCTATGTCCGTTCGAGGACGAACGGTTATTTTAGAGGTGGAGATTGTGATGACCCAAAAGTTCATCCCGTATAATTTTAGTTAAATATTTGTTTCGAGACCGTGAAAGTCTCCTTTTATCTCACCTCGATGTGTGTGTGCATCCCGAGTGTGTAGCCGGGAAGCTGTTAAGTGGAAAATTGATAAAAATGATGATTTTGTATTAATGATTTGAGTAAAGTTGACTTTTTGGTCAACATTTTTTTGTAAACGGACCCGGAACCGTGATTTGACGGCCCCGGAGGGTGCGCAGGAAAATAGGGGACTTGTGCGTATGCCCATAATCGAATTCCGAGGTGCCAAGTCCAAGAAATGATTTTTTAAAGAAAATTGTTTTCTGAAAAATATAAAGGTTTTTGAAAATGAGATTTGATGTGAAACCTGTGATACCGGGCCCGTATTATGGTTTCGGAGTCCGGAACATGTTCAATATGTTTTATATGCTTTATCTGTGAAATTTGGTAAGAAACAGACTTAGTTTGATGTGATTCGGATCTAAAATGGAAAATTTAGAAGTTTTGGAAGTTGAAAGGAATTTCATTGATTTGAGGTTTAATTTGATGTTTATGATGTTATTTTGGGGTTTTGATTACTTGAATAAGACCGTAGTATGTTTTTGAGGTTGTGTGTATATTTAGTTTTGAGCCCTGAGGGCTCGGGTGAGTTTCGGGTAGGCATCGGGGTGTTAAAACTTAGAAAAATCTGGTGTTGGGAGCAGCTTCTGGTGCCTGGTGTAATGTACTATGCGATCGCATAAGGTCCCCCGCGATCGCATAGCACAGGCTGGGGTGGGGCTGTTTTGCTTTACGCGAACGCAAAGAGCTGGGTGTGAACGCGGAGCTTAGGGTCTTTACTCTACGCGAACGAACCCCTCCAGTCGCCGCATAGGTCTAGAGAGGCTGGGGATGGGTAGCTGTTTACCCTGTGCGAACTCGGCCCCAAAACCGCGAACGCATAGGTCTGTGTCACCAACCTTTCACGAACGTGGCCTGGGACCCGCGAACGCGAAGAACAATTTTTGCCCAGTTGTTTTTAAGTTTAAAACAGAATGTATTACGGGAAATTGGCCATTTTTCACAAACCTCTTCTTCTCCAAACCTCTTAGGCGAATTTTGAAGCATTTCTTCACCATAACCTCTTAGGTAAGAAATCTTTGACTTGTTTTCTTCCATTTTTATTAACGCCCATTAGATTTTAGGCCTAAAAACATGGGATTTAAGGTAGAAAATTTGGGATTTGGGTAGAGTTAGGGCTTTTTGATTATTTGGGGATTTGACTTCGTTTTGGGGTCGAATTTCAAAACAAATTATATATTCGTGCTCGTGGAGGAATGGGTGATCGGGTTTTGGAGTCGAGATAAGTGTTTGGCCTAAACTTAGCTTGAGGGAATAGGAGTTGAGTCCTAATTTCTATGTGCTTATTCCATGTTCAATGTATAGGTGAGGTGACGAGTACCTCTATGTTGTTGTCAAGCATGACCGTGAGTCGGAAATTTGCAATTATATGATATTTATTGTCTTTTACTATGTTTATGGGTTTAATATCAAGTTGATAGCTATTCATTTGGTGGAAATTCCTAGTTATGGGTATTGTTGAGTAGTGATCGGTTGAGGAACATTATGTTGGATTATACACGTGTGTAAGATTGGTTATAGCTGTGTCCCTTGCCGGGATGGTATTATTCTTGTTGATTATTCCGTGCATTCAAGGTTTCTTATTTTTTTATTTTGTTGCCAACTGTTGTTTTATGTTATTATGCACGAGGGGATATTCCGTGCCATATTTTATGATGTTATGCACGAGGGGACATTCCGTGCCATGTTTATGTTGTTTATGCACGAGAGGACATTCCGTGCCGTGTTTATGATTATTATGCACGAGGGGACATTCCGTGCTGTGTTGATGATATATATATATGCACGAGGGGACATTTTGTGCCGTGATTGTGATGTTTTATGCAAGAGGGGACATTCCGTGCAATGTTTATGTTGTTTATGCATGACGGGACATTCCGTGCCATATTTATTATTGTTATGCACGAGGAGACATTCCGTGCCGTATTATGCTAAAAATATGAATGAGGGGACATGTCGTGCCGTTTCTCTTCACTGTTTAATTCATGTTGTTAATTCCCGTTATTATTTTTGGATATTTAGACTGTTGCTTCGTTCCGTCATTTCAGTATTTGATATCTCTTTTCCCCAGCATGAATTCCCGTTATTGTACTTACTGTTTACTTCTTGTGGTTATTTCCTGTTATATTTTATTTAAACTGCACATGTGATATTATTTGTCGTGTCCTAGCCTCGTCACTACTTCACCGAGGTTAGGCTCGGCACTTACTCAGTGCATGGGGTCGGTTGTACTGATACTACACCTGCACTTCTTTATGTTGTGTAGATTACGGAGACGGACCCGGTTGGC
Source organism: Nicotiana paniculata (assembly GCA_005239505.1). NCBI lineage: Eukaryota > Viridiplantae > Streptophyta > Magnoliopsida > Solanales > Solanaceae > Nicotiana > Nicotiana paniculata. The sequence continues at coordinate 17,234 of ML351640.1, read as the reverse complement.
ATTGATCAAGGGAGTATCCTTCAGTCCGCCAGGCGACACTAAGGTAGTCCTGCAGGCGTCCGCAAGCTTTGGCGTCACCTCGTATCTCTCTTCTTTTCCTGTCTTTATGTATTTCCAAGACAGTAGTACCTTGTTCATTCAGACCTTTATCTATAGCAATCATAGACAGTCTGTGAAATTGTGACATCAGATGAGTTGTTATTAAGGATTTTTTTAATACTGTTTAATTAAGCTATTAGACTGCACTTCTTCCGCATTCTTATTTTTATTTGTTCTTGAATATCACTTTTTAAATGCTAAATAACAAAGGGATAAATTAGAATAACCAGTAACTTTGGCTTGTCTAGAGGGTTCAACGTTAGACTCCATCACGACCTGAATGTGGGATTTCGAGTCGTGACATAAGTAATGCATAGAAAACCATGACATTAGTCATACCAAGGCTATTAATGCATGCATTAGCATGGTTATAGATAAAATTGTCCTTAAAATCCCTTAAAGCTAGAGAATATGGAGGACATTTTTGTAAACAACTATGTTTCTTAAACATTATGCAATGCATTATAATTTTAATACACCACACGAGACAGTAGATAAGAAATAATAACTGCATAACTAATGCTTGCATTACTAACCCATGCATTACTAATACACCTTATTCCGCACTATTCTTATATACCCTACCAAACGACCCCTTAGTGTTTTTGTTATGTCTACAACTAACACGTGGAAAGCTAGGGAGAGAGAATAGTAACACGTCGCTTGGAATATTAAAAGAGCCAAAAGGTAGTTTACCATGATGCCCTTAAACGGTGAAACATGTTAAAAGCTTATTATATAGTTAAAAAATATGTTTTTATTCAAAAATATTCTTTGAAAATGTACTTTTGTATAGTAGGGGTTTGTGTTTGGCCAATGCATTTGAATAGTGCTTCTAGCAAGAAAATTATACTTGCTAATCTTTTCAAAAAGTACTTTTGAATTTTGAGTATCAGATTACAAAAAGGAAGTAAATGTTCAATTTGCAATTAGTATTATTTAAGAAATAAAATGATATTTAAATATTTATATAAAGAAATTCAACAAAAATATTAAAACAAAAGTAAAAATATTAAAAGATTTTAACCAATATAAAATATTGTTGTTCCAGAGAAATAATATTGATTATCTGGTAATACTTATTGTTTACCTGATGATTTAAATATATAAATACATCATTTAATATAAACTAAAACTCTATTTTTATAAATCACTATATAAAAAAAGAGATCAATTTATAGTAGAAAGACTATTCCAAAGAGGAATAGGTGAAGAGAATAAAAATATGAATGAAGTTAAAAAAGAAAAGAAATGTTGATAGAAGAAAAAATGAAAAGGTTAAAATAACGAGGGATAATATGAAAAATATAAATTTATTTTAAGAATATTTTTGTCTTGAACAAATTAACTTTCTGCTTTTGGTTCTTGGAAGAAGCTAAATTTGTAGTTTCTCCCCAAAATAGAAAAATTATGTTGCTTAAAAGTACTTTTTCATTTCGGTCAAACATTTTAAAATTTTAAAAAAATACTTTTAACTTCCTAGAAGCTTGGACAAATAGACTTTTATATATTTGGGAAGTATGTAAAAAGTATTATATGACAATAATTAATAATTCAACATGAAATTCGAAAAAATATCATATATATCAGGACGGAGGACGTATTATGTACTTAAGGTAGAGAAAAGAAATAGTGAAAGAACAAAACAAAGATTATTGCACTCTCACTGGAGCCTTTAGCTATGAACTTCAGGTTTCGGGATTATTGCACTCATTGGAGCAAATAATAATACTCCTTCTGTTCTAATTTATGTAAATATATTTGATTGAACACGTAATTTAAGAAACAATGAAGACTTTTGAAATTTGTGATCCTAAACAAGTTAAAAAGGGGTCCAGAATATTTGTGTGGCTATAAAAGGTTCTCATTAAGGATATAATTGTAAGTTTAAGCTAAATTGTTTCCAAATATATAAAGGGTTCATTCTTTTTTAAGCGGATAAAAAAAAATTAATTCACAAAAACTGAAACGAAAGGAATAATAATTTTAATATTGTGATGTGCGTGTGTTGGCCAAATTATCATCCTTTTCGTATCCTTTTGGTTGACAAGACTATCAATGCTATAAATTTCAGGTTTGACTTCTAATAGGGAACAAGAATTCTACGTACTTTAGATCTTACCTAGTGGGCGTTTGGACATAAGAGTTGTAAAATTCCATAAAAGAAAAAGTGAATTTTTTTTAATAGTGAAAATGGTTAGTTGAAAATTAAAATTGTGTTCGGACATGAAAATAATATTGGACGTGTTTTGAAGTTTTGTGAGTGATCTGACTGAAAATTTTAAAAAACAGCTTTTTGGAGTGTTTCAAAATTTTGAAAAATTTCAAAATTCATCTTCAAGTGAAAATTGGAAATTTTATACCCAAACACTAATTTAAAAAAAAAAAAAATCGAAAAAAAGTGAAAAAAATGTCCAAACGGACTCCTAAAGTTCTAAATTTAGAAGTCTATAAAGTAACATACTATATGCTTAGAGCAGTATATGAAGAAGAAAATTAACAAGTCATCGAGATCTCACAGTTGACAAAGCATCTCTTGAATAGAAACATAATAAAAATACACCCTTCAATCGAAAAAAGTAAAATAGAAATCATAAATAAAATACAACCCTCAACCAAAAAAATGTAAAAGAAAGGAAATAAAATTCTAGCTCTACATAGGAATCACTAATCTATTCGAATAGCTGTGGAACCACTCGTTTTATCCCTTATTATTGTTCTGGATATGAAAATCCTTATGTATAGAGCTATATTACTGATATGCAAAAGCATATTCTTAAAGCATGTTATAAGTTACTTGCCAACGGAATCTGTCTTCTTCTTTGTCTTCGTAGAAAGTGTAGGCCTTGAGATTTCCATCAGTTTCTAACCGAAAGTATGTTAAAGTTGTGTTGATTTTAGTAAACGCCATAACATGGGAACTTCTTGTTGTTGATTTAGCCAATCTGTAGTCCAATTTCACCCTTTGATTTCCGCTGTTTAATTTTATTGATTATAAACTGTTATTACTGAACTAATTCTACGGCAAGTTTGATTTTGTTATAAATACCGAATAATTTAGATTTCACTTTCAAACTATAAGGCCAGTTTGTGTTCTTTTTCACCGAGGCCCGACTCACGAGCTTATTCGGGCCTGACAATCGGAGCGATTGGTCCACCAAAAGAGTGTCAGTGGGATGGTCCAAACTCTGCCAAATGAATTTTCCCTTTGAGTTATGAAGTACAAAGTTACCATTTGGTAACAACTTGTAACCAGTGACACCTTTATTGGCTGTGTTTGTTTGCCAAGCAATACGACCATTAGCTTCTGCCAATACAAGATTTCCATCTATTCCTAAAGCAAAAGTGGCATTTTCTTTGACAGGATTTCCCCTATTAGCTTCCCATACCCAACGCATTAGAGATTCGGAACGGACAGTGCCCATGCGCAAAGCTAGTGTCCATGCATTAGGGGTGGTGTTGTAAAAACAGAACTGGAATGGATTTGTGAAAATTCCAGAAAAAGCACGATAATCTCCTAGATATTCGACAACATAAGGTCCTAATTCGCCTTCATTGACGAATTTGAAGGTGTTTTCAACTGGAACTTGGGCAGTTGAAGAAAATATTTGGCCGAAAAGAAAGAGAGGCAAGAAATATAGTAGGCAATGAAGGAGACATGTTTAATTTCTTCTTTTAGCTGTTTGATGATATGATCCTTTGTTTCTTGCTATCCGTATTTATAGATTGATGGGGATGGATAATTATTTGGTTATGAATACGAATTGTTAAAAAATTTGCATTGATGACTAGATTAGATATTGAAAACTATATGATTATAAATGTATGATAATGCACAAGTTGGCGCAAATGTAGTTAACTCAAAACCGGTCAATGTTGAGGTGCAGTCCATATCATGGGGTATAGGAGCATAATTATGAGCTTGCCGTGGTACCGTGGAACCAAGTGGATATATGCCTTAAAACACTGCCCTTGCCCCTTTGTCTATATGTTAACTTCGAAGAAGAAAGAAATGCGGGAAGTGTTGTCAGAGGAGATGGGTACGATTAATTAGTGGCAAACCTAAAATTACGTGCATGCGGGTTCAGACAAAAACTAAAGTCATCGACATCATTTAACACTAAAAGCAACAAAGGCATAACAATAGTCTTTTTCTTTTCTCTTTATTTTGCTTCATGTCCTCTTTGTTTTGTTAAGCTCTTAAAAATAAAATAAAATATAAAAGTGAACAACATATTTGTTTACTTTTTCAAATTTGACAATTTATTGAACCTCTTTTTTTTGGAATTTTGCGTTACAAAATCAATTCAATCTATACCAAAACAATCGACTCTATTTATTGATTAAATCTAACAAATTAACAAGCGCTGAAATATTCATTATAATAAACAATTTATTAAAAACGATAACAATAGAATAAAAATATAAACTAAAGTAGATTTATAATTTTAATACTATAAGAAATCTGGAACGATGAAAATTAGCTAAAGTAAAACAAATTATTAAAAAACAGTGAGGAGGATATGGCAAAATGAGAATAAGGTAAACGATGAAACTCTGGATTTGAACTCCAAACCTCTCCTGAACCCGATCGAAACAACTGGCCCAACTACTGTTCATATCAAAGTATGATGACCTGAAAGTTCATCTTATATTTTAGAACATAATTATGTGTTTCGAGGTCTCAAAAAACTCATTCTAGCCTTCCTCGATTTGCGTGCGCAATCTGAGTGTTCTTGTGGAAGGCTTATATGTTAAAAACGGATAGAAATAAAAATTTTGCCTTAAAATTTTATTTAAGTTGACTTTTGTCGACGTTTTGAGCAAACATACCCGGATTCGTGTTTTGACGGTCTTGGCGGGTACGTATAGTAATTTGGGACCTAGCCGTATGCCCGGAATCAAATTCGGAGGTCTCTAGCTCGAGTTATTAGTTTTTGTTGAAAACTGAAAGTTTGAAAGTTGTAAGGATCGATTGATGTTTGGATTTATTGATACCGGGTCCATATTTTGGTTCTGCAGCGCTGCATAAGTCCACTATAATATTTATGACTTGTCTGTCGAATTTGGTGAGAAACAGAGTTGATTTGACGTGATTCGGACGTTCGGTTGCGAAAATAAAAGTTCTAAAGTTTTCTTGAAAAGTTTATTTGATTTTGGTGTCTGATACGTAATTCTAGGCGTTATTTTGGTGTTTTGATCACGCAAGCGAGTTTGTATGATGTTTTACGACTTGTGTGCATGTTTGGTTTGGAGCCTCGAGGGCTCGTGTGAGTTTCGGATAGGCTACAGGGTGAATTGAACTTAGAAAATCTGGTGTTTTTGTTGTAGCCGGTATTCTGGTGTGTTGTGTTTGGCGATCACGAAGCCATTCTCACAATCACGAAGGGGATCTGGGCTGGGGGAGGATTTTACTTTACGTGAACGCGAGGCCATGGTCGCGAGCGCGGAGCATTGGGGGGTTTTGCTCTATATGAACGCGTAGCATTGGGGGGTTATGCTCTACGCGAACGCGTAGTTTTAGCTAGGCTGGGCAGGGGGCTTGAGGTGACTCTATGCGAACGCGGGCCCTGTCTCGCGAACGCGAAGGTGAGGCAGGCTATACCTTCGCGAACGTGTGGAGTCTCCCGTGATCGCATAAGGCATTAAGGCTCTGCTTTTTGCGAACACGTCAGTGTTCACGCGAACGCGATGAACACTGATGCCCAGTGATAATACAGTCCCAGTTACGAGATTTTTTCCATTCTTTCAAAAATTTTAAAACTAGAAGACCTAGAGGCGACTTTCCTATAAGATTTTCTTCCCCAATTTATTGGTAAGTGATTCTAACCTACTTTCTTTTAATTAGCCATTACATTTCATGAGTTTTCAACCTAAAATCTAGGATTTTCATGGTGGAAATTGGGGGTTTGGGTAGAATTGGGGATTTTTGTATAATTGAAATTTAGACCTTGAATTGAGGTCGGATTTTGAAACAAATTACATAATCGGGCTCGGAGGTAAATGGATGAAAAGATTTTGGTCCGAACCTCGGATTTTGACCAACCAGGCCCGGGGTCAATTTTTCACTTTTTGGGGGAACGTTTGGGGAATCTAAATTTAAGCATTGTAATTGATTCCTTTAGAAATATTTGATATTATTAAGTCATTTGTGGATAGATACGAGTGGTTTGGAGGTGGATTCTAGAGGAAAAGCTGTAACTGAGCATTGAGTGGCCTTTGTAGCGTGATAAGTGTTGTGTCTAACCTTGACTTGAAGGAATTAGGAACCATCAGACTACTTGTTATGTGAATTTCTTGTGAGCGGCGTATATGTGAGGTGACGAGTACATATGTGCCGCCAGTTTATCTGTTTTTCTTGTTTTCCCGCTTTTCTCATATTATCTCTTTCCCCGACTAAATTGTTACATGCTCTAATTGTGTTCCCATGCCTAATTGCTACTTGTTAGACATCGTTTCCTCCTGTTCATGATATTTATTCTTTTCATAGTTTCATTATCTCCTATTACTTGCTTAAGCTGGTTTATCAGTACCTTTTTGTTGTATATTCTGAATTGGTCTCGTTGCGTAGTATTACTTATGTGAACTTTCATGGTATACAAGTTTCCTTTTTGTTTCGGTTTGGTGTTTAAGTATTGTGAATGGTTTTAGTTATTTGAATTATGAATTTACTGTGTATACTAAGCATTTGATGTTGATATGGTGGGATCGGGTCGCACACCGCAATAGGAGGAATAAGGGTGAATTGATATTGTACGGTGGGAACGGGTTGCACACCGCAACAGGTGTAATAAGGGTGGATTGTTTGGTGGAATAAGGGTTAACTATGGTTGTGTTATTGTGATATGGTGGGAACGGGTTGCATACTGCAACACTATTATTTATATTCACTGTTGTTTATGCTATCATGAGGAAATAAGGTAGAAATATGAGATGTACGACGGGATCGGGTTGTGCGCCGCAATAATCTATGTGTTTATGTTTCCCAGAGCTGTGTTAGCTTTACGGTATTCTCTTTTGCACTTAAGGATTGGTAATTTTTGAATGCTGATAACTTATTTGCGGTAGTTATAGTATTTCTTGCAATTTACTCTTTATTCTATTCTGCATTTCCTGTTCTGCTTTTATTATATATACTGTGTACAGGCTGCAGTGTGAGTGACCCACCTTAGTGTCACGACCCAAATTCCCAACCCACGGGATTGTGATGACGGCTAACACCACACTTGCTAGGCAAGACAATGTTAGAACTTAACTAACCATTTTCTTTGACAATTTGCTTAAACACAATAGAACAATAGAGAAGGAAATCTAATACTTTTCAATAAATGTAATCAGGAATGATATTCGATATGATGAAACAAACCACGAACTAAAACCAACTATATAACTACCTAGTGTCTAGTGTCCCGATTCACGAACTACTATAGAGTACAACAAATAAATGAGCTGAAAGAATTATATATCTATTTTGAATGTAATAAAACAATGTCTATAAAATTAAGAGAAGACTCCAGGAGTCTGCGGACGCCAACAGATCTACCTCGTGTCTCCGAATGATGATGTCAGCTACTAAAATCTCCTAACTCTGGCTGGTACCTGGATTTGCACAAAAGAGTGCAGAATGTAGTGTCAGTACAACTGACCCCATGTACTGAGTAAGTGCCGAGCCTAACATCGACGAAGTAGTGACGAGACTAAGGCAGGGCAATCATAACATAACCCATGACAATATATATAATACAACAAGAAGGAAATAATAATAATAAACTAAATAACCAATAACTTGAAACAATAAATATTAACAATTCGGATAACTCTTTCCAGATATCAGCTATAATCAAACTCCTCAAAATTTCCAAGTTTCAATTTAAATCATAGTAAAATCAGAGTATGAAAACCTTTTTGATAAAATCGGAGTTTTCCAAATCCTTATTTTTGAAAATCAACAAAAAAAAAAAATATTCTCCCTTATCGCTCCTTGTTGCGGCGCGCAACCTGCTCCCACTTGTCCACCCTTATTGCTCCTCCCTATATATATATCACCCTTATCTCTCCTGTTGTGGCGTGCAACCCGATCCAACCTGTCCACCCTTATCACTCCTTGTTGCGGCGTGCAACCCGCTCCCACCAGAAAATCACATCACTTTATTTATAAAAAAAGTTTCACAAATCAGATTCCAAGCCTTTCACAATACGTAAACCTCAATTATCATAAACGGGAAAGTGTACTATTCAGAAACTTCACCAATTATCATAACACAACGAAATCAACCAAAATGTATAATGTAACACTGACAACTAGCTCAACCAGATGTATCACAATGTGACTAAGGAACAAGTAACACTTTCAAAATATTTGGAACAATACTTAACACAAGTCGACAAAAATAATTAGACGTGGAGGCATCAATGATCATAAAACAATTTAAGCCAGGGTTCGGACCAAATTCCGCTTACCCATTCACCCCCGAGCCCGAATATGTAATTAGTTTTGAAAAGTGATGAAAAATATTGGGTAATTGAAAGAGAAGAGTTTAGAATTGTTTACCAACACCTTAGGGATGAACTTGTGGGTTGAAAATCGCCCCTAGTTCTTTGTAGTTAGAAAATATGAAGAAAATAGGTTCCGCCTGTTTTTGAAATTGATTTTATATAGCTGGGCAGGCCTTCATCGCGATCGAAGATGGACCTGCTGCGTTCGTGGAGGGTACTGGCCCAAAGGCCTTCGCGTTCGCATGGGAACGAACTCGTTCGCATAGACCTAGGCCTAGTGGCCTTCGCATTCGCTACCCAAAAGATGCGTTTGCATAGAAGAAGTGCGAGCCCCCTCCCCCAGGACTATTACTCACTGCGTTCGCGTATGCCTGCCCGCGTTCGTGAAGGGTCTCCCCTCCCCCCTCCAGTGCTTCGCGTTCGCGTCCAAGGCCTTGCATTCGCATAGAACAAAAATGACCCCCAACAAATTTACTCTTCACGATCGCGTGAGAGAATTGGCAATCGCATAGAACAAAGCATCAGTGCACTAGAAACATTTATGACAGTAGACTTTTATAAGTTCAAAACATCCCGTAGCCTATCCAAAACTCACCCGAGCCCTCGGGGCTCTTAACCAAATATGCACGCAAGTCTAAAAACATCATACGGACTTGCTCTTGCGATAAAATCACGATAACAACATCTAATACAACGAATTTAACCTCAAAACTCATGATTTTTCTCAAGAACACTTCAATTTCGCTATTACTCAACTGGACGTCCGAATCACATCAAATCAACTCCGATTCTCACCAAATTTCACATATAGGACTTGAATATCATAACAAACCTGTACCGGGCTCCGAAGCCAAAATACGGGCCTGATACCAATGAGTTCAAACATTAATTCATTTCTTTATTTCCTTAAAAAATCCAGCATAACAGTTTTCTTCAAAAATTGATTTCTAAAGCTAGGGACCTCGGAATTCAATTCCGGGCATACGCCCAAGTCCCATATTTTACTGCGGACCTCCCGGGATCGTCGGAACACGGATCCGGGTCCGCTTACAAAAATGTTGAACAAAGTCAACTAAAACCAAATTTTAAATTTCAAAAATTATTATTTCTCATATTTTCACATAAAAGCTTTCCGGTTTCACGCCCGGACTGCGCACACAAATCGAGGTAAATAAAACTAATCTTTTTAAGGCTAATAAGCTTGGAATGGTGTCTTAATTTCTAAGATGACCCTTTGGGTCATCACAATCTCCACCTCTAAACAAACGTTCGTCCTTGAACGGATATAGAAAATTACATGAACTAGCAAACAAGTGGGGATATCTACTCTGCATGTTCGACTCGGACTCCCAAGTAGCAGCCTCAACAGGCTGACCTCTCCACTGCACTCGAACTGAAGGGTAACTCTTTGATCTCAACTGACAAACCTGCTGGTATAGAATGGCTACCGGATCCTCCTCATAAGTAAAATCTTTGTCCAATTGGACATAGCTGAAATCTAACACGTGGGACGGGTCACCATGATGTTTTCAGAGCATGGATACATGAAATACCGGATGAACTGAGGATAACCCTGGAGGAAATGCAAGTCTATAAGCTACCTCTCCCACTCTATCAAGAATCTCAACTGGTCCGATATACCTAGGGCTCAACTTGCCCTTCTTGCCAAATCTCATGACACCCTTCATGGGCGATGCCCGAAGTAATACTCTCTCTCCAACCATGAATGCTACATCACGAACCTTACGATCGGCGTAACTCTTTTTCCTAGACTGAGCTGCACGTAGTGGATTCTGTATAACCTTGACCTTATCTAAGGACTCTTGAACTAAGTTTGTACCCAATAACCGAGCCTCTCCCAGCTCAAACCACCAAACTAGAGATCTACACCATCTACCATATAATGCCTCATAGGGAGCCATCTGAATGCTCGACTGATAACTATTATTGTAGGCAAACTCTGCTAACAGCAACAATTGATCCCAATAACCTCTAAATTCGATAACACAAGCGCGGAGCACATCCTCTAGAATTTGTATAGCACGCTCGGACTACCCGTCCGTCTGAGGATGGAGCATTGTGCTCAACTCAACCCGTGTACCTAACTCGCGTTGAACTGCCCTCCAAAAGTGCGAAGTAAATTGCGCACCTCGATCAGAAATGATAGACACGGGAACACCGTGAAGGCGAATAATCTCTCGAATATATATCTCTGCCAACCGCTCTGAAGTGTAAGTACTTGCCACTGGAATGAAATGTGATGATTTAGTCAGCATATCCACAATAACCCAAACGACGCCGAACTTTCTCTAAGTCCGTGGGAGTCTAACAACGAAGTCCATAGTGATACGCTCCCACTTCCACTTAGGAATCTCTACCTGTTGAAGAAACCACCGGGTCGATGATGCTCATACTCACTGCCTTCCTACTCAATGCATCAACCACCACTTTGGCCTTCCCCGGATGGTACAATATAGTGACATTATAATCTTTCAATAACTCTAACCATCTCCTCTGCCCTAAATTAAGATCCTTTTGCTTGAACAAGTACTGAAGACTGCGATGATCCGTGTAAATCTGACATGGCACACCATAAAGATAGTGCCTCAAAATCTTCAACGTGTGAACAATGGCTGCTAGCTCTAAGTCATGGACATGATAGTTCTTTTCATGAATCTTTAACTGCCGAGATGCATATGATATCACCCTGTCCTCTTGCATCAATACCTCCCAACCCAACACCGGAAGCATCACAATATACTGTGAAAGATCCTGAACCTGATGGTAACACCAATACCGGCGCTGAAGTCAAAGCTATCTTGAGCTTTTGAAAGCTCGCCTCACACTCGTCCGACCATTTAAATGGAACACCCTTTTGGTTCAATCTGATCTTAATAGTTGCTCATAATCAATTGCAGAATCATCAAATAACTTCACGTTAACAATAATCTCCTTTCAAACCTTCACAATACTGACAACGAGATGCGACGCATGGGGAAATCATAATTATCTACCTGAATTAATGTGTTTCATTTAACTCCACATGGGCGGGCACCTACCTTGTAGGTTAAAGCTCAATAATTATAACACGGATTTAGAAAATTATGCACAGATAAATTTTGTACAAAAATTTTCAAATAAACCTAACAGGCATGACCCTTATTAGTACTATAGTAAAAATTTTAATTTCACAAGAGAGAATTTAAGAACAAGAATTTTCATCACAAGGACCTCGTCCTTCTATGACTTCCACCGCGGCTCGTAACCGATTTAAACATACCAAATCAAATTAAAATGCGAGGGTCTCACCCTCAGTTCTGAATCACAAGTAATATGCACATCCTGCCAATCGAAACATTCCATTTTCTTCTTTTAAATATTTTCCGTTAAACAAATTACAACACGTAATGATAGACATAGCTATCTCCATATAATCTCCCCAATACAAGTATTCACATAAGTAGATTTCAGGTTTACGAAGCTCACCCATGAGTGGAGCATATTAGGAGAACTTTCTTAGATACTCATAACCGAATCAAGTTAAGGAAATTTCCACTTCATAAGAACTAGAAATTGTAATTGTAATGACACTATCTGATATAGCGACCTCAGCCATACCATACAAAGTATATCAATAGGCTGGGTCTCCACCTCTAGGAGTCTGACCTCCACCTTCAACATTCCGACCCCTTTCCCCTAACTGGACATGTAAGTGTATTGGTAAAAATAAGCTTCACACATGTAATACTTATGATGACTCTGCAATCTATGTGGAGCAATGAAAGCTGGATGAGAATTTATGAAGATGTACGAGATAAAGAGGAACGAAACAACATACCCACGGGGTAATCAGATACGGGAATCTCAATCTAATTGAAAAGGCGAAGAGACACGGTCAGAATGAATCAAGACGGAATAAAGGGCAGATTCGGGGATCTTCAATTAATGAGCCAAAACGTTACATAATCTTCACGCAACAGTTACGATTAATCATTGTAACACTACATTAATGCCATTATTAGCCATTAATGCTCAATCACCGAAAAAAGTAGACGTTATATTAAGAAATTCCCTATAAAAGGGAGTAAAATATAACTTTTAAAGAAACGTTCGAACCACTATTGAAATATACTTACTTTTTATGCATCTTTATGCTTTCTATTTACAAATTTACTTACAATTATTAGCATATTCTTTGGTTATCAGAAACCCGTGTTCTTTTTAAAATAGCTTTGGCAGAGAATCTAATTCTTTGGTTAAAAAAATTGGTTCCGTTACCGGGAATCTGATAATCTCTATTTTTCTCAAACAACATTCTGTAAATTATGTCGAACGCCAATGACAACAACCAACAAAGGATTGGAACTCCAGTTCCATCACCTTCAGGTTCCCCACGAGGCTCAAGGGAACATTCCCCAGAGAGATCTACGACTCAAAATAATAATAACAATGAAATGAACAAACAAGAGAACAAGATCCTATAAAACAAATGGTTGGTGAATATGTGACTCAAGCCTTACAAGCTTTAATGAGAGGACTTTCAGCTGCATCACCTACACCTCCTCCTATCAACACCGCAACCGTGGAAAATCCACAATCCAGACTAGCAAACTTAGGAAGTAGAGGCACTCCAAATGAGTCCCTCGAAGCAAGACTAGGTATGTCCAGTAATCCAGAATTACAGTCTTTATTACTAACCTTGCAGAAACAGGTGAAGGAACAAAATGACCGAATCGAGCAAATTCCTGGAGTACCACCTGTTATCAAAGGCATTGACGTTGATAGATATTCTCAACAATCTTGGAAGCCAAATATAGCACCCTTGCCTATTCCCATGAAATTCAAAATGCCTGATATTCCAAAGTACAACGAGACAACTGATCCACATGATCATGTAACTGCTTTTACTACATGAGTAAAAGGCAACGATCTGACTAAATAAGAAATTGAATCAATACTAGTCAAGAGGTTCGCAGAGACACTCACCAAAGGAGCACTAACATGGTATTCTCTTCTTTATGTGTGGCTATAATTCATGGTTTAAAGCATCATGTGCCTTACATTTTATGTGCGTTAATGATAAAAATACACGTCGTATATGCATAATGGAGTCTATTTCATGTGTAAGTGAATTGGAGATGGAAGCCGAGCTAAATGGATGCATAAACGTCAAAAATACGCTCAAGAGTAAAAAAGGAGTGAACCCGACTATAGCTAGGCGTTTGAGCTGTAAAGCCTGGTATGACCAGGCTTTAGCCAGGCGTTTGGGCTATAAAGCCTGGTGAGACCAGGCGTTTGGCCCATAACGCCAGGCCTGGCCAGGCGTTTGGCCTATAACGCTGGTCCCTGATCCGGCCCAGTCCAAGTTTTGAAGGTTTTAAGTGTTTCCCGGTTTGACTAGAAGTATCCTACACGTTTAGGGTTTGTCCCAAAACATATAAATAGACCTAAAAACACAACTTTGAAGAGGGTATGCCATTTTGGAGAGAATATACACATGGGATCATTAGGAAGCGAAGGATTTCTCAGTTTTCTTCATCTTATTCTAGTATTTTCAATTTATGCAACACTTATGCAATTGTTTGATTATAGCATGAGTGGCTAAACACCCATTGTTCTGGGGTTGTGGTTTAGCCATGAATATTGTTATTCGACATTAATTTAACCTTGATTATAGTTCACTCAATATATGATTGTTTCTTCAACTCTGTGTTTAATTGTTTAATTGTCTGGCCAACAATTTGGTTATATATACTATCTATGTTATGCTTGGGAAAGCCGTATATATATTAGAGAAGAATTGAAGAGAGCGCGATCTTAACCCTTCAGGGGAGTGGATTTGTGGTTAGGATAAGATTATACCTAGTCACCGTGCTTTGTTAAACATCATAATCTTAGTGCGTTCTAATAGATTAATTTCATAGGAATATAGGCGTTAATCTATTGAGAATAGGCGAGTAGTGCTTCGGGAGAAGGCTATGAGAGTTATCGATTAATTAGCAACCATGAGTGAATTATATGAAGGGGATAGTTAATTAAAATGCAATACGAGTGGTGAATTGATCACAACCCTGGAATACTTGTCTCTACTGAATACACAACAATATTCTTGTCACTTGATAATTAGTTAGTTAATAGAATCGTAGTATAAATTAGTTACATTCCTAGATTTTATTTTGGCTTGATTAAATAACAATTAGAGTGATTTAGCAAGTAGTTTACGCAAGTCCCTGTGGGTTCGACATTCGATTTAACATTATATTACTTGCTACGACCACGTATACTTGCGTGGGCGTTTGGGACCAACAAGTTTTTGGCGCCGTTGCCAGGGACTTGAATATAGACTACTTTCTAGTTACTTGCTTTAATTGTTTATTTCATTGAGTCTAACGTCACGTGATTTTTGCTCTAATCTCAGGAACTTCGATTGAATGCGTAGGGTCAGATGCCAGGACAGACTTGACGGCTTTGACCCCGAACCTGAGAGAACATTTCACAGGAGGTTGAGAGAAGCAAGAAATACAAACAATATTCAGGACCTCATCCAATTTCCTGTGAATATGGCAGAGGAACAACACATGGCTGTTCAGGAGGTGGCAATGCCCAGTATTGCTAATGTTACCTCCAGCATCGTGAAGCCTAGAATCACTAGGCACTTTGAGCTGAAACAGAGCATGATCCAGCAACTTCATGAAAACGAGCAGTTTATGGGTCTTCCACATGAGGATCCTCAGCAGCACATTTTGAACTTCTTGGAGATTAGTGATACTTACTTCACTAAGGGGGTCACGCCAGATTATGTAAGGCTCACGCTTTTCCCATTCTCTCTATTGGGCGAAGCAAAGCGATGGCTGAAGGCAGAACCAACTAATTCCATTACAACATGGAACGCTTTGGCGAGAAAATTTCTGGCAAGGTTCTTCCCTTCGGGAAAGACTGAAAAGATCAGTAGGGAGATAGTCTCCTTTTAACAGAAAACGGGTGAATCTTTATATTCAGCATGGGAAAGGTTCAAGGGGCTACTCAGAGATTTCCCTCATCACAATCAGACAAACGAGGTGTTAATTCACATTTTTATTGAAGGGCTCCATTCGCAAACAGAAATTTTGGTAGATGCAGCAGCCGGAGGTCAGGTGTTGGAGAAGAATTATGATGAAATATTTGCATTACTGAATAAATTCTCCAAAA
>ML351637.1:0-40904 GCA_005239505.1 Nicotiana paniculata | reverse complement strand
GGGGTGAAACATTAAAATACAACCTAAAAAGGATCTTTGATAGATCAATTACTAAAAATTTAAAAGATTATAGATCAAGATATATGGGAGTGTACTTTAAAAGAGAAAATTCTGAGTTACTAGTTGGATTAGATGATAATAAAATCCAAGAAGTAGAATTTTGCATCCCAAATAGCTAACAACTGAAGTTCAAAGAGAAACATAATATAAATGAAAATAAACTTAATAACTCGCCACCAATTTTATTAAACACCCCCTGATTGTCGGAGCTTCCTTTCCTTTGAAAGCAATTTAGCAAACCGAATAAGAGCTTGTTCATTGGTGCCTTCCCCATGAACTGCTTCAAAACGGCCCGTCTCCAAGTTGACCCTTGACACTGGCTTCTTCAGTAGATCTTTACCAACCTGCACCAGCGTCTGCATATTTTCCATGCTCGAAATATCTGTTGATGCTGCCTCTCCGGTCAATGTATCGTTCTGTACAAATTTATTATGTCATCATCATGAAATCGTGTGTGTATATATGTGTGTGTGTGTGTGTTAATTGGATGAATGCTTAATACTTCAAGCTGACATGAAACCTGAATTCTGAGGTAGTTCTTCTCGTTGTGAAGGGCCTGAAACATGGTTGAAACATGTATATCTACAACATCTGTACTTGCATCACTGAAAATATCTAGCAATGGACTGGCACCATTGTTGTACATCCAACCAAGTACGCCCCATCTTGAAGCCGAGCGGGCATTATACTTTTCTTTATTCGTGCCTGTACCCGTGCCTAGTGACAAAACCAACATTTTCTTGCAGTCCGCGGTATTCATATCCTCATATTGCATTTTTTTCGTCTTGATTTCTCTTGAAACGTGAGTAATTGCCATCAGAGTCTGCCAATATAGATTTTAATGAGAAGTTTTGTTCAAATACAAAACCCATTTATATTCCCTCACTTAAAAAAAGAATGACATTACTTTTCAAAAACAATTTATGTGAATCAGTTTTACTAGGCGCGAAGTTTAAGAAAAAAATGAAAGACTTTTGTAATTCGTGGTTCTAAACAAATCAAAATGGGGCTTAGAGTATTTGTGTGGTTATAAAAGCCTCTCATTAAGGGTAGAATTGAAAGTTTAAGCAAAATTATTTTCAAATTTAGAAAGGGGTCATTCTTTTGGAACGGACTAAAAAGAAAATAGGTTCACATAAATCGAAACGGAGGGAGTAGTACCTAATTCTAAATTTGAAAACAATTTAACTTTAACTTCTATTTACCCAAGAAAATTTATAACCACATGAATATTATGACTATCATAACAAAAGGAAGAAAAAAAGAATCTTTATTATTAGTTCTATATTAAATTTCGTGTCCAAGTCATATATGAAATGGCTACTTACTGGATTATTCGCAGCCACGCCACCATCAATAAGATCAAATGTACGTATTTTCCCTTCGGCATCCTTGGTCTCAAAATAATATGGAGGGAAATAGGTGGGTGCTGCAGAGGTACCAAGACAGACGTCCGATAGTAGAGCATCCTTAGAAACAGTTGTTCTTGCCTGCAGTTCAGTGTACGTACACAAATATGATATCAGCCATCATTTTTGTCAAGTATAGAGTTGCAGTAGTAGTAAGACAGTACATGTACAAATGAACTTTCTGTACGTACATCAGAAGTTGTGAAGATGATGGGTTGAAGGCGTTTAATATCAAAAGTTGGGATAACTGTATGAGTTAACGTTTGCTTCATCGTAAGATTGCCTAATTTCGACCTAACCAATGATCTCAGGTATCTGCCATCGTACTTTGGCCCCCCAAATATATTCAAGATGCTCTTCACATTGTTGCGGCTGCATCAAATATAAATGTTTGCCATCAGTAAAGTGTTCACTGACACAGATCAATCTACAATATAATGAGTTGATCGAACTGAAACCTAGTGTTTTCAAGATGAAATGTGTATATGTGAAAATTTACTAAAATATCGACAAAATATTAAATTCAATATGAATTTACAATTTTAAAAGTACAATGAATAAGAACCTTAAGGCTGGTTGAACTCATCAATTTTAAATACACGACTAAACCCTATCAGTTTTCAACAATTAAACTATGAAAATTAAGAAACACTAGCTAGATATATATTGTCAATTGTTCTAACCTGCTAGCAGGAAAGATTTTTGGGCCGTGCTCAAAGTAGAAACTGGTAATGTCATTTGCTGCATATAAAGGGCGATTATCCTTGTTTGGAGCTGTGAGCATTGTGCTCACTAGTCCACCTGTACTTGTTCCAGCTACCACATCGAAATAGTCTGCAATTCTTGCATTTGGTCCATCAAGTTCCTATCATATATAGCCAGAATCGTTTTGAGCTAGGATCATTAATTGCACTCGCACAATATATATATGAGCAGTTGGGGATTCATATGCAACATACCCAATACTTTCGCCGCGAAATATATTCACTAAAATTGGAGTTAATACGTAATAGATATATATATATGAATCCATAACTCAAAAATATTAAACTTTAGTCCTAAATTCGCCTTCCATATACCTAATATAGTAGATAAAGTGGTTGATCTATGAGTACGTACCTGAAGTTTAGATTCAAGGAAGGCAAGAACAGTGCCAGGAATAATGCCTCTGATGCCACCTCCATCTATGCTTAAAACTGTCACCCTCGTCTTTCCTTTTGTAGCAGCAGATGCTATAGGAGTTTCCAAGAATAGAAAGGTCACTACCAGAGCTAGTGCAGCTACAAAAGTCTTAATCATATTTTATCAAATGCTACTTTAATTTAGAGTTTAATGATTCTGATAGTTGAAAGAATAGTGGGGCAAGAAATTGAAGTTACTAATCGGCTTGGCCTCACCTATGTATAGGTGATTGCATATTTATAACTGGATTTAAGTTTTACGCTCAAGAATATTTACACGTCGAGTTAAGTCACTTAATTCCATGTGTCAACTTTTTAATAAAATTAATTGATAATCTAGAATAATTTAATAGTAGTAGTAAATAACATTTTATAACTAGATTAAATTATATTATTAATGGTATAATTTTTTTTATATATAACAGTAGATATAATATAAATCCAATTATAACTCGCATTTCCTCTGTTCGTTGTACACTTTTTCGTGACTTAAAAAAAAAGTTTCAACTCTTTTTCGGATTTTGAATGGTGTATAGTATTTAAATTCTTTTTTCTTTACGTTCGAGGTAATTCACATGTGATTTGATCCCCTTTTTCCGTCGTCGTTGACTCTACAAATTTAAATATGCATGTACTCCGTCAAGGCTCCACATGACAAAAAATTTCTTTTTTTTTTCTTTGTAGATTAGAGCCTGATCCCATTTTGTGGGTAATTTATAAGTGATTATGAGGTGTAATTGAAGCTTGCATTTATTTATGTCAGTCCTTAATTGGCCTCGATCACTTCTTTTGCAATTCCTATGATTAAAATTTTACGACTCCTAATCGCCAAGCAAACGATTTAAATTGACTTACCCTACTTTAAGGAGGTCAATAAAGAAAATAAATAATTTATCTCCCAATCACGTTTACAAGAATTATTAATGTGATAATATAATATTTTCTTTCCTCCGGGAAAAAGAGATCGTGCTGCATATTGAAGAACACGATTGCTGTTATTTACTGAAACAAAGTACAACTTCATGAAAAAAGTATTCTCAATCTTTCTTGAAAACTGGGTTAATTTTTAAAATACATTCGTTTCTTAGATGTGCGAAAAAAAAAAAACACCAAAAGATATAGTGGGATGAATGAGATATGATCACTGCATTCTTATTCGGTGTCCAGGTTGGCACTCCTTAGAACCTGGATTTTTTTGGGCAGGGAGCATTTTCACTGGCTCTATGTGTCATGAATGAGATGGAATTTTTTTGCTGCACTTTAACCCATCGAAATTAGGCGGGTTAGTAATAAATAGAGATTAAAATTGGTCGTAATTTCCGACTGAGTTTGGTTGGTCAATTAAATTTTACAAACAACCCAAAAAAAAAATATACCGAAAAAACTGACCGAAGTCGATCGGTGCTTTTAGTTATACAATTAAAAAATGCACCGTCTGGAAATGGAACCAGAATCTGTACTGTGGAAGTAGGGGTGTTCATGGTTCGGTTTGAATCGATTTTTCCCTTAAAAAAAATCAAACCAAGTAAGTCGGTTTTTAAAATGTTGGAACCAAACCAAACCAAACCAAACCAATTAATTCGATTTTTTAGCGATTCGGTTTTTGTCGATTTTTATCGGTTTCCGATTTTTCGGTTATTTATCAGTTTTTTCTTAAGTAATGGAACATACACTACCAAACACATATTCCGGCGACTACATTTTCAACGTAACATTATCAAACCAATTGCTCTTTGAGAAATCTATCATTTACCGTGATATATTGATGATAATTAAATAAAATAGTGATGAATAATTTAAGTACTCAATTAAAAATCGATTATTTTTAACATGAAATATTTCTTGTACTTAGTAAAAGCAAACTATCAATCAAACTAGAATGTAAAGGCAAGTAATTAGATTATTGTAATAACAAAGAACTAGACTTAAAATACAAACGACTAATATGTACCATAACAATTTAGAAACTTTATATAAAAATGTACATATATATATATAGGTGTAATAATAAATTTAAATAGCTACTTCTATAGTCGGTTTGGTTCGGGTATTTTTCGGTTATTTTTTTATTAAAACCAAAACCAAACCAAATTTGATCGGTTTTTAAAATTCAAAACCAAAACCAAACCAAACCTAAAAAGTATCGATTTTTTTGGTCGGTTTGGTTCGGTTTTTCGGATTTTTATGAACACCCCTATGTGGCAGTATACTATTCTACCACTAATCCATTGCTATATTTTTGTTTAAGACTTTATTTTATTTTATTTGTACTCTTTAATTGTATTTTCATGCGAAAATAACTGACGGATTTCGATCGATTATTAAAATATAAATTACCGATCGAAGTTGATCAGTTATTTTAAAATGACTGACTGAATAACAAACCGAAATATTGAATATTAATTTTAATTTATTTTATATGAAAATCCGGCTGTCGGTTTCTCAAAATTTCTTCATGTACTGAAGGAGATGCTTCAGCTGTGTAAGAAACTGCCGGTTGATGCTTGTTACAACAAACAATTAGAGAAACACGGAGAATTTCATTCTTCTTTTATTGGAGATTAATGATTCTAATTTTACATCAAATTCCCTACAAGTAATTTTTGAGAAATTCAAAGAAAAAAGAAATAGTTGTAAGACTTTTCCCTTATTGGTATTTGACAGATTCTTGGAGTATTTTCCTAGTGGAGGTGAACTCCTCCACTGGCTGTCGAAGTTTTCTTTGCTCTGAAAGCAACTTAGCAAAGCGAATAAGAGCTTCTTCATTGGTGCCCTCACCAGAAACTTGTTCATAGCGACCGGTGTCTAAGTTAACTCTTGACACAGGCTTCTTTAATAGATCATTACCAATTTGCACAAGTGTTTTCATGTTCTTTGTGGTTGAAACATCCATAGATGCAGCCTCCCCTGTCAAACTATCATCCTGCACAAATACATAATATCAACATGAAGTCGTGTGTATATACAGAGACGAAGCCAGAATTTTAACTTTATGGGTTCTGAATTTTAGAACGATGATTTCAAATGTTAGTGACTAGGTTCTAAATTTAATATTTGTACATCTTTAATGAATTCTAAACACTAAATACATTGTTTCAGCAAAAGCTACTGGGTTCAACCGAACCCGTATTTCGGCCTGTGCCTCCGCCCCCCCTCTCTCTATATATATTTGTGTATGTGCTGGCTTGGAATTTATGTTATATACTTCAACAACGTAAGCTATAACATGTTACTTCCTCCGGTTCAAATTACTCGAGGTAATTTTCTTTTTAGTTTGTTTTAAAATAAATGATATATTTTTAAATTTGAAAATAATTCAACTTTAAACTCTTTATTTTACCTATTTTATCCTTAATGAGAATCTTTTATAACCACACAAATGTTATGACCCCACAAAGCTTTTACCTCTTAAGCTTTTACGACCACAAGTTTCAAAAGTCTTTTTTTTTCTCCTTAAACTCCATGTCGAGTCAAACTAGCTCATCTAAATTGAAACGGAGGGAGTATTATTTTATTTCCGAATTAATTTTATGCATGGTAAATGATCTACTATAACAATTGAGTTACAAAATTATTAATTTTTTTTTATCACGTTTAAGTAATTGAATTACCCGCTATAATAGTAAAGTCCTGGGGACTGTTATTTACTGCATTCAAATAAATGAATTTGTATCCTGTTTCAACAGTAACATCAGAAATTTTACCTACGCTAACACTAACATCACCTTGATGAACATTTTTTGTTGTTATAGCAGGTAAATTTTAGTGACTACCGTTATAGTAGACAAAGTGTATATAATTACTATAATGTGACAAAAGATAGTTTTTGATTTTAATTACTACTACTATAGCGGGTAAAGTTTAGTGGCCTTAATATTATAGTTGGTAAAATCAATTATTTTAATATTATAAAAATAATTTTGTAACTTGATGTTAGTGACAATACACGAAATTAACCCTTATAAAAAAGTACTATAAATTCAACACGAAGGGAGAAAAATACTGGTACTACTAATCTTGGTACCTGAATTCGAAGATAATTCTTTTCGTGTTGAAGGGACTGAAACATGGTGGAAAGGTGTATATCCACAATATCAGCACTTGCATCACCAAAAACGTCTAGCAATGGACTTGCACCATTGTTGTACAACCAACCAAGTACACCCCACGAGGAAGCCACGGCTGCGCTATACTTCTTTTCCTCCTTGCCTATACCAGTGCCCAATGACAGAACATCATTTTCTTAGAGTCCATTGGTTCCATGCCCTCATATTGGGATTTCCCTAACATGATTTCTTTCGAAATGTGACTAATTGCCACTAAAGTCTGCGAGTCAATTTATAGACAAGTCTTGATCAAATATGGGAATTTTGACGTTTCTTTGTCTAATTAATGACTACTCACTGGATTATTTGCAGCTACACCTCCATCAATAAGATCAAACGTACGTGTTTTCCCTTGAGCATCCTTGGTCTCAAAATAATGTGGAGGAAAATAGGTGGGTGCTGCAGAGGTACTAAGGCAAATGTCTGATGGTAGAGCATCCCTAGAGACGTGTGCTCTGGCCTGTACAACGTGTATAAATATGAATGAGTTAAAGTTTCGCATATATACTAACAATGTATAAGTTAATATTCTACGATAGTGTCATGTTAAGCTACCATATAACCGCAGTGGCGGAGTTACCTTATAGGAAGGCTGACACCCCTTCGCAGAAATATAATATACTAAGTAGGTAGGTAAAAAAAGTTATATGTATATATATACTATGTATTGACTCCCTTAATTTCCTGATATGTTTGCTTTGATATATTTTGACATCCCTTAGCGAAAACTTTGGCTCCGCCACTGCATAACCATACCTACTAATTTTTATAACAAATATTATGCTAACTTAGAAAATAGAGCAATAATCTGCTATCATGGATTAAATTGCACTCCTAGCAATATTTACATCTATATATATATATATATAACTTAAATAATCTAATATGAACAAGGCTAAACCGGCTATCATGTAGGAAATATATAGTGAAATTTATTTAGGTGAAGAGGATCGTACATCAGCAGTGGTGAAGACAATGGGTTGAAGGTGCTTGATATCAAAAGCTGGGATGAATGTTTGAGTCAATGTTTGCTTAATAGTAAGATTGCCTAATATTGACTTAACCAATGTTCTCAGATATTTTCCGTCATACTTTGGGCCCCCAAATAAATTTGAGATTCTCTTCACAAAGCCGCTGCGGCTGCATTTACATATGAACTTTAATTTGTCATTGATACTATGTCCAGCAAACTAATATAATTGAAAAATAAGTCACTAATATTAACTGTTCTAACCTGCTCTCAGGAAATATTTTAGGGCCGTGATCCATATAGAAATTGGTAATATTTTTCGCTGCATATAAGGGGCGACTATCCTTGTTTGGAGCTGTGAGCATGGTGCCTATTAGTCCACCTGTGCTCGTTCCAGCTACAACATCAAAATAGTCTGCAATTCTTGCATTCGGTCCATCAATGTCCTAAAATAGCAATATTAGCCGATTGTTACAATTCGCATTGTTTGTTGATTTGAGTGAAATTAGGATGGTTTTAAGGTTTTACTTTCTGTTCCAAATTAAATTAAGTTTTGTGTTAGTTTATTCGTTCATAATGGTTAATAAAAAAAAATACACACGCCTTAATAAAAATGTCTTCGTCCTACCAATATACAAGTATAGATTTTGAGAATAGAAGTAGTAGTTAGGCATGTAGATAAAGTGGTTAATGGATACCTGAAGCTTGGATTCAAGGAAAGCAAGAAGGGTGCCAGGAATAATGCCTCTGATGCCACCTCCATCAATGCTCAAAACTGTTACTATCTTTCCTTTTGTAGCAGCAGAAACCATAACAGGTTGTAGAACATGAAGAGTCACTAATAAAGTTAGTGCTGCTACAAAAGTTCTACCCATACTTGCCAAGTTTTTCTATACTAGAGGAAAAATTAACACACTGTCTCTAGTATTTGACACAGAATATATAGCAACTTAATGGCTTGGATTCACCAGTTTTGGTAAGTTCTTTATTTATACACTCAAATTTCATCGTACACTTTTGATCATGACATCATCACAGTGGCTGCTAACACATTTTTAATGGGTTGTTGACAAAGACTTTTTAAAACGTACAGGACAAAGACGAATGGCCAAATAATTAAACTTATCCAATTGCCATTTTGAATGCATTCTTGTTTACTATTTCTAACTTTTTTTCCCAATATATAGTACTGTAGTCATACCTTTGAACCGTCTTGATGAAATCCTGGTGATCTACTGGGGCATTACGTCAATACAATAATTAATAAATATTGTTTCTGAATGTTTAATTTTCTCGGGAATTCTTTAAAATTCACGTACCACCCTACTTATTTACTTTTTATTTGTGAGGCCAAATGAGGCAATGAATATCTAAGCACCCAATTAACTAGACAAGAGTATTGGACGTTCCAATATCATAGTTTCTCAACAAGAAAATAACAAAAGAGATCTTATCGTAACTGAGAAATCTGCAATTAGCTATTATATACACAAATCACAAGTAGGTAAACGCTGTGGGATCAGTCTTTTTTGAGAATTAATTAGTGGGTACCAGCAGTGTTAAACATCATGATGGATAATTAATATTTAATATAATTGATGAATTAGATGCGTATGAGTGTCCCGAAGGGACGGCCAGTTGGTTTGGAGGGAGTTGTCCACACGGGCGACGGGAGATTAATCCCCCTCAATGCCTTTTGATGGGTCTGAGCATGTCGCACAGGGTTTGCCTAGTTCGG
This sequence comes from Nicotiana paniculata, assembly GCA_005239505.1. Classification (NCBI taxonomy): domain Eukaryota; kingdom Viridiplantae; phylum Streptophyta; class Magnoliopsida; order Solanales; family Solanaceae; genus Nicotiana; species Nicotiana paniculata. The sequence goes on along the minus strand of ML351637.1, from coordinate 31,440 downwards.
TTTACATCCTCTGGGTGGTTTGCATGCTATTACACAGTGGGAGGTTTATCCAGTGCGCACAGAGTGTTCAACCGAAGAATAAAAACTGTGACAGAGACTGTAGCGGATGCGAATTTTCACGGTTTTCTAAAAAAACAATGCATATGAGTAATTTATACAAAGCTGTTGACTGCATGTCTGCACCAGCTTCGGTCTCTTAAGTACAACAACTTTTGGCCTGTAACTATTATCCACTGGTTCTCCTATTTGATGTATTTGAATAGTACTGCATTAGATAGCGCTGCGGTCAATGAGAGAAAGTTAGAAGCAATTGCAAAGCGTTTAAAAGAGTATGTCTATATAAAATGAAGAGATCATTGGACCAAGTTGTATGATACCGTACGGGATTAGAATTTAGATCACTTGCAACGTAGGATACAGCCTATAATAAGAGTATATCCAATGCCAACTAGTGAGACTCTACTTGCTAGATTCAATACTTAAAATATGCTAGTAACTTGTAAGAAGAATATACTACATTCATCCTAAAAACAATGGCTAAGTGCAGAATAAGAGACTCAAAGCTTATAATTTTAATGAGTCAACTCGAACATTGATTTTTAGAATTTCAAAATTTTATACGTGAAAGTTACATAAAAGAACTCTAAATAACAATTTATTATAACTAAGATTATTTATAAAATATTTGAGATAGTAGAAATAAACCTATCTGATTTCTCAAATAATGATAGTAACATATGAAATAGAATTGACAGAATCCATTGCAAATATTATTTTCGTTATATGACCATTATTTCACATGAAACCGGTAAAAATATAGACCAGTTCTATGAACAAAATACAAGATTTATGTTTAATCATTTTTTTCTACTAGTGTTAGGATACGCGCAAACGTGCGTGTACTATATCTCAATGGATATAGAACTTTTAAAATTAAATAAATTTTATATTAATTTTTTTACTTGAGTTATAAAAAAATGGTAACAAGTGTAATTTTCAAAATATAATGACTATTCATCCTATTTAGCTAACTTAATAAAATAAGAAATTCCTCCTTATAAGTCTTTAATCATCTCATTCAAATGATAAAAGACAGTCTTTTTTTTCTCACAGTCAAAATGCAATTGTTCTATTTCCTAAATTTATGAGAACTACAGTTGAAATAAATTGTTATTGCAGATGTCACGCCCCGAACCTGGGCCTGGGCATAACACGCCATCCCGTGCCAGATTACATGTGACGAGCAAATCAACTGGTTGACTGAATCAACATGTGATATCATAACATACTAAATGCGGAAGATAAACTAACACATGCTGACATACTGAAAGTTTGAATGATATAAATTAAGTGCGGAAATACTAACATAAGTCTGAAACATATATGTAGCCAACATTGCTTAATATGAAAAGCATGTGATTCTATCTAACTATTAAACTAGTCTATGAAGCCTCTATTGAAGTACTGAAAACACCGATAGTCTGAAAATATTGAAGAATGTGAGGTAATGATAATGCCCCAAAAGAACTGGGGATCACCAAATAGCTGGTACGAGAATCCTAGCGCTATGAATCGTCAACCTGTAAATCATTACTTGCATCGTGAGATGCAGTCCCCTGGCAAAAGGGACATCAGTACATTTGAATCACACATGTATGTAAAGCAACTGAAAGAAAGAACTGTAAATTCTGAAACTGAAGCTGAACTGATAATTGATAACTGAGAGCTAATAACTAATATTTGATAACTGATAACTGAAATGATAACTTTAACTCATAATTGAACTGAACAAAGGAAGTAACGATATGAATACTCCCTCTTCTAAATGATGAACCACTTGTTTACCTGAATACTAAACAGCGGCCTCAGGTCCAATATATATATGTACAAGTTGCGGCTTCGGGCCTAAGTATTCGTATACATAACTGCGGCCTCAGGCCCAAATATGCATAAAGCATAAACTGCGGTCTCAAACCGAAAGATGCATAAAGCAAAAACTGCAGCCTCAGGCCCAAATACAGGTGTTCAACATTCAGGGATTTAAAATCAGGAACTGAGAATCATACTGCAATACTTGATACTGAAATTTGAACCATACTGAGTTACATGATACTGGAATGCTGAATAGAACTAGGCTGAGACATGTATTCATGAGTTGATTATGAGAACTGAAGTTTCAACTGCTTATGACATGCTGAGTAATCTAGACTGAGACTCATGGGCGTCAAATACAAGTCTATATTAATTATGCGCTGAGCTCACAACGTTCGGAATGAAAGTCATGAACGAATTATGAAGCTAGAGAATAGAAGTTCTTCAATTATTCAAGGCACTAAGCTTAATTATATTTCAGAGGCAATTAGTAATGTTGTAAAAGAAACATAGTTCTTGAAGAATTATTAACATTCCCAAACATAGAGAGTTAGCCTCACATCCCTCAACTTCCTACTCTTGAGCATAATACAATATTCACCAACCCTTTCAACTTTAATTTATATCAATACAAGTCAAAGGGATTCCATATTAGCAATAATATTCATGTTTTGGTCGCTTAGACAATTTCTCAAACACTTTGTGTGTATAAATCTTCATAACCCTTATTAATGGTGTTTCTACACCTAACAACTCATTATCTTGCTCATAGATAAATTCTAAAATCTCAATTTGCTATAATCAATACCATTCTTCATCACCCATAAGATAAACAACGCTCATAATAAATAATCAACAATAAATAACCCAAATCTATAATAGTTCATTCTTTTCTATCAAACCTATCAACTCATTCTCATGAACATAGAGTCTATAATCATTAATCCAATGCTATAACCAATTAAAGGGTGAAGACATGACCTTTTTGAAGTTCAATCCTCTTGAATTCGAATTTTAGGGATCCTTTTCTCAATAATGAAGTCCCAATCGAATATCTAATGATTTGAAGGGTTTACCCATGTTAATAAGGTGTTAGAAAATCGGAATTAACTTAGAATCACCATTAGAACTTACCTTGGATGGTAGAGGAAATTGGGGGAGTAGGTTTTTGAGAGCTTCCCTTTCTAGAGCAAGTTTTTGTGTTTTGAGATGCAGGGGACGAAGTAGGTCTTTTGAAACGACCCCCCAGGTGCACTCCTAGAGAAACTGAAGGCTCAATTGTGCACCTGAACATGCAACAAGGGCAGTAGCATTGCCACAAGTGCGCGGTTGCACACCTAGGCACGCATACTATGCATTTTCCGATAAAATGTACATAGCATTTTGCACAAAGATCCTTTCGGGATCCACAATATATCATTGGAAAGATATTTCAAAGGAATACAACTTTCATGTTTTAGGTTTTCCCAAATTCTCAATAGAGTTTCACTAAATCTTGATAGAAGATAGACATTCCATACACTTAGTTGATTTTATTGAATTTTATGCACCTCTCTCTGTGTCTTGATTCCAAAATAATTATTTCCACCCATAATCATCCCGATAGAAATTCACATGTCTAAAATATCACATTAACACTCAGTTAACATGTCCACACCTAGTCCAAATTTACGGGTTGTTACATTATCTCCCCCTGGGTATCATTCGTCCTTGAATGATTGTCCTGACCGTAACGTCGGCTAACTCTGGACCTTAAACGGGTCTGGTGGAAACACGTGAACACTGAACTTTCATGACACTTGCATACTAAACTGAATAAATACATGATTACTGAACTGCTGAGATACTGAATTGAATGACTACTACATTGACTGAATATTGAGCTGCCTGAATAGTGAAAGTCATGGAGATTATAATATAAGGTCTAAATAAAAAGGTTAGTTACCTTCAACATTTCTCCGAAACACTGGCCATCTATCATAGCATATCACAAGCCTTATAAGGCATCATAATGCACATAACATTAAACATATGTGTGAAGACTAGTCTATTATGGATACGTGAATGCTGAACTAACATGGCTATATGAATATTGAACTAGCACGATTATTTGTGTACTGAGCTGACATCAATATCTAAGTACTAAGCTGGCATGAATATCTGAGTACTGGACTGATATTTTCACGACCCAAATCCTATAATAGATCATGATGGCGCCCAACTATGCTGCTAGGCAAGCCAACATGGGAACTTCCACTTAACTATCAATTTTAAAATTTTAAAATCAGGATATTCATTAAATAAATAAAATAATATCTAGCACTCATAAAAACTTGTGCTTTTCTTTACCAAATTTCCGAATATAAATAAATTATAAGGTGAAGTAATAATAACATGAAATAAAATAATGAACATTCACTAGGAATCCCCGAAAATCCGGTGTCACAAAAGCATGATCATCTACTAGAACAATACAACACTACTACAATATCTGTCTAGATTCTACTACACCTTTCAAGCTAAATACTGATGGTTCGGTACACCTAGATACTGGACAGACCGGGTTGGGAGGTGTCATAAGTGACTCCAGGAAATTGGCTTATGGGTTTTGAGGGCCCCCACATCTCTCATGGTATTGTGGAAACTGAATTACGAGCACTCTATCATGGATTGAAATTAGCTGTTAATCGTGTCTATAAACCTATTGAAATAAACATTGATTCCCAAGCGGTTACTACACTTTTACAGACCTCCCACCCATTATATGCTAATATCATAAATGATTGCAGGTTTCTTCTCACAAGACTGGATGATCCTACTGTTCTTTTGACTTAGAAGGAGCAAAACCAAGTAGCAGATCTATTAGCTAAGTCTGGATGCAACATAGACCCCACAGCCGGCATCACTGTTTTTACACAGCCACCACCTTTTATCCAAAGAGCTTTGGAAGACGATCTCTCAGGCACAATTTTTTTCAGAAGGGTTCCCTCTCAAACCCTACAATAGTCACTCAGTTTGCAACATCCCCTTGGACCACCTTTTTGTATCTCCCATGACACGGGAATCGCTAGTAGTAGCTTTAGTTACACGTAACCTCCTTATGTAATGACCCAGTAAGTGGTCAACTCCTTAGGTTAGTTTTTTTCGTGTTTACATGCTCCCTATACTTATCCGCCTTAATATAATATAAATAATTATAAAAAAAAAAATCTATTTAACATAAAATAGACATGATATAATAAATGAATAAGATGGAGATTCTGTGTGCTGCGAATCGTAGCGTAGAATGTAGCTCACCATAAAGTCCCGTCAGCATTTGCGCCAAGATGATCACCTAATGTACATGCCTCAGTACCTGCACATTCAGTGCAAAAATATAGTATGAGTACGTAAATCAAGGCGTACTCAATAAGTATCTAGCCTAACCCCGAAGTGGTAGTGACGAGGGGTCGACATTGACACTTACTAGTGGTCTTATAAATCAAATGTAATAAGGTAGACAAGTATGAAACATGGTAGTAAATATGAGAATGGGTATAGGCAAATAATGCAGTCTACAACTGAATAGTGAACACAAAGTCCTCAATTGTCGGATACCTCACAAATGGAATAAGTAATGGTCAATACCAAATCAACGAAGTCACATCTCAATTCATGAAACTCATAAGTATGTCGACTCCTTATCAACTATTTCGCACGATTCTACCGAGGCGAGAGGCCCAATCCCATAAGAGTATTTCATATAACTATCGAGGCGAATGACCCGATCCCATAAGAGCGTGATACATAATTCTGCTGAGGCGAACAACCCGAACATATAAGAATATACTACTCTACTGAGGCAAACGACCCGATCCCATAAGAGTATGTTACATAATACCGCTGAGGCAAATGGCCCAATCCCATAAGAGTGTGTTACATGATACCGCCGAGGCGAATAGACCGATCCCATAAGAGTTGTTACATGATACCACTGAGGAGAACGACATGATCCTATAAGAGTGTACTGAGGCATTCAGACCGATCCCATTAGATAAAAAAACTTTGACGGGTCACTAACCCCACTCACGAATATACGTGTGAGTTATAAATTTCAAGAAAAATTATCAGATGAATACGCACAACGCGGAAGAAATCTGTAAAGAATAGTACAATTTCCACGGCTAATCAAGTAGCTCGTCAAGGATCTAAAATAACAAGTCTGATACTCTACCCGAGTCTAGTCTCAGGCTAAATGGAAATTCAAGAATTTAAACAGGCAAGAATAACTCAAGTAGTAAAATTAAAGGATAGCGGGAGTCTAAGTATACCCGAACATAATAAGGAATTCTAGCATACGCACGGACACTCGTCACCTCATACGTGTGTAGCTCCCACAACATGTAGCACATAATAAATATAACACCTACGGGGTAGATTTCCCCTCAAAAGGTTAGACATGAGACTTACCTCGCTCCGAAATCCGATAACACGAATCTACTCGAGGCCTCAAATCACACCAAACAATATCAAAACCATGAATCTTACATCAATTAAAGCCTAATGAACTAATGAACTTTTAAACTTCTATAACTCATGCCGAACCATATCAAATCAATCCGGAATGACTTCAAATTTTGCATGCAAGTCCCAAATGACACAACAGACCTATACCAACTCCCGTAACCATAATCTGGATCCGATATCAACAAAGTCAACTCTCGGTCAAACCTATCAACCTTATAAACTTTCAATCTTCCAACTTTTTCCAAAAAGCATCAAATCAACCTATGGACTTCCAAATCTAAATTCGGACATATGCTTATGTCCAAAATCATCATACAGACCTAATGGAACCGTCAAATTTCCGATTCGAGGTTGTTTACCCAAAAGTAAAACCTTGGTTAACTCTTCCAACTTAAAACTTCCGATTTGAGAATTATTCTTCCAAACCAACTCTGATCTTCCCGAAATCTAATCTGACTACACATGCAAGTCATAATAGATGAAGTGAAGCTACTCAAGGTCTCGAACCGCCGAACGACATGCTAGATCTCAAAATGACCAGTTGGTCATTACATTCTCCCCCACTTAAACATACGTTCGTTCTCGAACGCGCTAAGAACCATTCCAGAGTTGCCCAAAATCACTTCTTCACACCTCGTGCACCTACCCGTGCCACCATGACCCATATGAGAACATTAGCTAAAGTTAGACTAAAGATCCTTCCGGCTACCTTAGCCCACAAGCATTACAACCAAATTCCAACATTTTAAATTCTCTACTAGGTCTAATTCTACATACGCACGATGTATCAATATCAACACCCCATACCAAAACATGATCATGCACCCATGCTGAATTCACACAATGTACTGCATAATTCATCTGCTCATAATAACATCCCCGAACCACAATAGCTGCAAACTCACGAAGCCGATGCCCGCAATATACCTGATAACTCATATAAGCCATGTTCCAACCCTTGCAATACTGCAATGACGAAAGAGATGTGTCGAAACTCATAACTACCTTCCAAATCAATAACTCATGGAGTCTCTTCGCTTGGCGAGAAGCATTACCTTATTCTGAACTGATTAGTGACATTTTTCTTCTAATATACATTATATAAATCTGATTGCACTAATTCTAAGTCCAACAACCTTGTCTCACCTGGTACAAGATACTTGGGAAATAAGCCACCTAAAACACCGTGTAAAAACTCATATGACGCCATCAATGAGCCAAAAAGCCACAACTTGAATATGACCAATAAGGAATAACGAACCTGAATACAAGACTATCTGGCCTATGCAACGAACAAAAACAACCAAAGTAATAGTATGAACCTATCTCATAGATGAAAAACAAAACACACAAAATAAGTATAAATATATGTACTCAACATCTCGCTGTTGTGGCCTGCATCCTGATCTAAACATCATACTTGTGGCGGCAGGCCATCGGATCCGCACATAACAATCAATAAGTAAATACCCATCGAGCAAATGCTCATATCTACGAAATGCCCGAATATTGACCACAAGCACGCCAAGTTCATAAACACAACCTTGGGAAGACAGATAGCGACATGCCGTACGAAATACCAAGCACGACTAAGGTGCAATAAACGACCTGCATCTCGAGAGACATCTTGCTCACATAACACTACAAGCTACATAGGATCAAAACACACGTGTAAATAATCAAGCCGTCTCACTACCCATATGGCATAAAAGAGTAGCACCTGAAATAGATGAAGGCAGGAGTATCATCCACCATGCCTAAATACCCATCCATAAGCGATGCTATTCCGAATAGGCATATTTGATCTGGTATAAAATATACATTCACATTAGGCCTACCAACGGACCTCAAGCTGATTCCAATCATCCAAAAATGGGCTAATAACCTTCCAAATATATACAATGACCCTATTCATGGAACATATGATCTACCACCCCATCTGAAACAAACTCCCACAGTCCGCAACCAAAAAAATAGAGCGCCTCTCAGACATAAACTCTCCCATTAGTGGTAATACTAGAATCTCCATAATTGATTTCAGTCTCTCAAAAAAATGGAAGACACATCACACTTATACAATCATCTCGCGAGGGATACTCCCACGACCTTCCGCACCAGGTAGTAAAATCTACACATCCATGGCTACCAACCATACTATTACCGTAATGTAAATCAAGAATCCATAAATCAATACACAATGCCTCTTCCACAGAACACCATTCTCAGGTGAGACAAAAATAAATTCACCATACTTTGAACATCTAAAATATCTCCCCAGATCTTCCGAGCTTGTGACATTCCTATCAAAACTGGATCGCAACCTTGATCCTCAAATTCTAATTCCATACCGCTCACTGCACCTATTATGCTGCTACGTAAGGGTACACAAATTTCATCATAACTCCTAAACCACCAGTATAATAAACATTTCATCGGCTAGAACCTTTCACTTAACTCATTTTAGAAGAATAGTCGCAACACACAACCAACTTTCCATAGCCGCAAAAGACATAGAACTCAAGTCGTGTTCTAAACCGCCATAACTCTCCCGGGACCCATTTACACATAATCAAAACCATCATAATCAAATACCTCCAAATCAATCAAATTATGGAGGTTGTCAAGCCCCCAAATACACCCACATAACATCTATACTGCATTACCATACTAAAGAAAGCAATCGTTTCCTTAACCATGCCGATCCAAACCACTACTAGACTGACTCAGCTTCTTCCAATTTCTTCTTCACTTACCTTCAGAATCAATACCTCTATTCAATCATATAACGGATCCCAATCACACTCATCCCGAGTGACTCAATTCACGAGAACACGTTATTTCAATACCCATAAGCCATTTCATACCTTCCTCATGCAGTTTATAGTAACTCAACTAATACACCTGTGTTGATTAGATCTTTTGCGAATCTGAAGCTATTTTTCTCATTTTTCTAACACTACACCGTAGACCCGTTGATAACATAGAAATGCTCCAAGAACCCTTGACACTCTACTTCAAAACCCAATCCTCAGCCACATAACGAACCTAAAAATCCTTAAGCACCACACCTAAAATCTCGAATCCACTAGAACCATTATTGAGAGTCACCCTAGTCCAATCCTGATTATTTAACCAAACCACTAGTGCTCTGTTAGCACATGAGCACTCCGATGAAGAAACTGGATGAATACTTTCCCTTATACATTACATCCATCAAATCCCCTGCTCAAATTACCCTGATGTTTTCTTCCTTTAGTAATAACTAATCCACCAACGTAGCGATAACCATAAAGTGCAGAGGCACATCACCACGTGATCCAATCATAGATGGTAGGCTCCCCCACTTAGTTTTAAGCCACAATCACATAATCCAGAATCCACAATGACCCCTCCTACTCAGTTACCATGATCTCACACCGTTGCTCAGCCAAATTTATCATAAGTTCTTGTTGCACTGATCATAACACATCCCGAATTATCAGCCACAATCGTACACTCGACCTCCTGACAGTCGTACCATCTTCTTCAAGCAATCCAAGCTCGCATTGCAGTACATGCATCCCATTGGATTGAAAGAAGAACTATTTATAGGAATTTCATCAGGAGTAATGCAACCCCTAACCTTCTCATATGAGATAGCCCACATGTACAACCTCATACCAATTTTCCTCCAACGGCATAGACATAACCACGTCCACTATGAAATCAATTGATTCTCCTAGGTCTCATCTGCTAGATGCAAGAGTCTGTTCATCCCCATTAGCGTTAATTGAAGGTCCAACAATATGTTCCAAAACTCGAAGTCATGTTGCATCCCAAAATGATAATCAAGCTTTCACATTCCCATACGGTCCAAGAAAACTTTTCCCGTCACATTCAAACTTCCTAAGCAAACTACTCGATCTCTGCTGCTCGCACATGACATGCTAACAACTCATCTACTGAGAGACATAACCCTCCATGTCATTCTCATCCTTCGCTATTGAAATATTTTCTTAAATCATAATCCATCTTTGTAGCATCCAAACTAATGAATTGCCACCATCTCTAAGCCTCCATAAGGATCATCTTTATCGAGACATCAACACTAGAAATACCAATTCAACCCTGAAGCTGTGATACACTACCCTCTCTGATACCCACTTCTTAGGTATCATTTCATAACACCCTGCTCCGAAGGAAAACTAATGAAGACCATCACACCGACGAGACGAAATGCGTTCAAACAAGGACGACGACACCACATCACGAATACGAATTCCACCAAGTTTGAAAATATCCAATCTCGTTACTCCATCAACCAAAGCCTAAATATCCATAGTCTGATCGCCTCTCCTCCACTGGAAGTAAATGTCGAACCTCTAAACCATGAACCAAGAAATCCTGCTCTTGGGACATATGCACCCTACCATTCACACTAGCATTGCGCAATAACAACGCATGAACATCACAATACTCTATGCATAGCCTCGAAACTAAAGGCAACACTAATACTAGGCTAAAATGACAAAACACCCCTCCAGAAGGTGTCGATGATAGTCAGCCCGAATACACAAGGAAAAACATCCTGCACCATATCTGTATCATCATTACAACTCATCGATGCCTAATTGATAACAAGCTCTTAATATCGTATATGAATGAGTAGGAAGGAAATGAAGACATAAGCTTCAATGAAATCAAACCGCACGATGAGGAAATCAAGAAGGGAAGTTCTCCTAACATCCCTGTAGCCTCTCAAAGATAAGTACAGACACCTCCGTACTGATCCGCAAGATTCTACTCGACTTGATCATGACTCGTGAGACCTAAGTGAACCTAGAACTATGATACCAGGTTGTCACGACCCAAACCCATAACAGGTTGTGATGGCGCCCAACTATGCTCCTAGGCAAGCCGATGCGGGAATTTCCACTTAACTGTCCTTTTTAAAATTTTAAAATCAGGATTTTCATTAAATAAATAGAATAAAATCTAGCACTCATAGAAACGTGTGCTTTTCTTTACCAAATTTTCGAATATAAATAAATTATAAAGTGAAATTATAATAATAACATGAAAAATAATAATGAACATCCACTAGGAACCTCCAAAAATCCGGTGTCACAAGAACATGAGCATCTACTAGAACAATACAACACTACTACAACATATGTTTGGAATACAAAATAGACTAACCGAATAAGATAGAGACTCCATGTGATATGAATCGTAGCATAGAATGTAACTCACCATAAAGTCCATTCCGCGTTAGCACCAAAATGACCACCTAATGTACATGCCTCAGTATCTGCACATTCAGTGTAGAAGTATAGCATGAGTACGTAAATCAACGCGTACCCAGTAAGTATCTATCCTAACCCCGAAGTGGTAGTAACGAGGGGTCGACATTGACACTTACTAGTGGTCCAATAAGTCAAACATAATAAGGTAGACAAGTATGAAATATTGTAAGTAAACAATGAGAACAGATATAGGCAAATGCTACATTCTACAACTAAACAGTGAACACAAAGTCCTCAATTATCGGATACCTCCTCAAATGGAATATGTAATGGTAAATACCAAATAAACGGTCACATATCAAGTCAGGAAACTCATGAGTACGCGGTCTCCTTATCAAGAATTTACCACGGTTCTTCCGAGGCGAGCGGACCTATCCCATAAGAGTGTTTCATAGAACTGCTGAGGCGAACGACCCGCTCCCATAAGAGTGTGATCATATTCATGCCGAGGTGAACGACCCAATACCATAAGAATATGTTACTCTGCCGAGGTGAACAACCTGATCCCATAAGAGTGTGGTACATGATACCGCCGAGGCGAATGGCCCGATCCCGTAAGAGTATTTTACATGATATTGCAGAGGCGAACGACCCGATACCATAAGAGTGTGTTACATGATACTACCGAGGAGTTCATCCCGATCCCACTAGAATATGAAACTTTGACGGGTTACTGGCCCTACTCATGAATATACATGTGAGTTATAAAATTCAAGAAAAACTATCGGACGAATACGCACAACGCGGAAGAAATCCGTAAACAAAAGTACAATTTCCACGGCTAATCAAGTAGCTCGTCAAGTATCTAAAATAGCAAGTCTGTCACTCTACGCGAGTCTAGTCTTAGGCTAAATGTAAATTAAAGCATTTAAACAGGCAAGAATAACACAAATAGTAAAATTAAAGCATAGCGTGAGTCTAAGTCTACCCGAACATAATCAATAATTCTAGCATACACACGGATACTCGTCACCTTATATGTGCGTAGCTCCCACAACATGTAGCACATAATAAATATAATACCTACGGGGTAAATTCCCCCTCAAAAGGTTACACAGGAGACTTACCTCACTCTGAAACTCGATAACCTACTCCAACGCCTCTCGAACTCCTTAAATTGATGCCAAACGATCATAAACTAATAAAACAATGCTCAAACCAATCAAAATATACTTCAATACTCATAATTTAACAATTTGTAACAATTCCCAACTCCGCTCAAAAAGTCAACAAGGTCAACGCCCGAACCCACGTGTCCGAATTCCAAATATTATCAAAAATAAGTATTACACTTAACTTATATAGTATATATTCATAACATCATCCTATATCATCCACGAATTGACCCTCAAATCAAGGATTTACCATTTCTCAACTTTGGGGCTCAAAATCCCAATTTCTATAATCCAAAGACGGATAAAAATAATAATAATAAAAAAATAATCAAGTAAAAAAAAACAAAATAGAGGTAAGATATTTACCCATTGTTGAGACGATAACAACGCCACAAAAATCACCTAAAATGGTGCTCTATCACTCAAGATATGCTCAAAATACTAAAATTCTCGGTTTAAAACATTGTCGAGATGATCTTTGTTCATCGCCTTCACGGGACACCTTCACGTTCATGAAGAGAAATTTTTCCCGTTGATCGATCAACCCAAAGTTCCTTCTTTGCGTTCATGGTAAATCTCTCGCGTTCACGAAGAACAAAAGTTCACACCAGAAACCAGCAATCTTTCCCGACACGGAAATGGGCATAACTGTCTCATACGACCTCAGAATTCGATGATTCTTGTTGCTATGGTTTTATAATTATTTTCACGTCCCTTTTTCTTGAGAAATCAGGTTTTGGCATGTGACAACTCTTTTAGATGGGTATTAAAAGAGTGAGTCGCCACCTAACGATTATTGAGGTGCGTTAGGGCACCTACTTGCAAATGACTCTGTTTTGACTAGTCAATGTCACCAAAGATTGGGTAAGGGCTCAAATTACCTCAAATATAAGGGGTTAGGCACTCTTCGAGGTCCACAACTGTGGGACCTAGCCGAATTTAGAACTATGTGGATTATATTTGGACTGAGTGATCAAATAAACAAAGGTTGCGAAGTTCATTATAACACAATTGGTACAAACCTTTAAGAACTACAAGATATAAATAAAATGTTTGAATAACCAATTCAAATAAAAGAGGGGAGGGGTCCTAAGTTTTTTAGCCTAAAGGATCACCCCATGCAACATAAATAATACTTCAAAACTCCCTTTAGATAGGAGTTGCTCATATTATTCAGCGAACACAAACTATGATCTCCTGCTACCTAATTACTATGTTAAATTTTTTTACCTAGAAGCACTCTGATTCAATTCTAGGTCGCACCCTATGCATGCACTACCCATCCCATGCATATGGTCCATGAGGCATTAGACCTCTATTTGGACGATTCTAGGCTTTACTTAGGTTGCTCAAAAATGGTAAAACTAACCGGCATTCAAAATAAGTAGGACCTCATGTAAAGACAAAGAAAGGCCCAAGTTTACCTCCACACTTAAACACAAATGCACGCGAGCATTTTAGGAAGTGCATAGTTCAAATTTAGGACTTAAAGTCCTATAGACATGGTTTCTAAGTGATTCTGAATTCCAGCATCATATACGCAACATTATTACTCTTAATGGCTTAAGCGAGGAGGCAGTAAACTATGTGTAAGCTTAGAACTATTATTGCTGATTTTATAATATGCGTCTTAGGAAGGTGACATTGTCCTATAAGCATGATTTCTAGCAGTGGCGTATCTAAACAATGAAAAAAGTTCTGAGAACCCAGCATTGACAAGTTGATCTCTTAAGCGAGTGACAATATCCTATAAGCAGGATCTCTAGCAATTGACAATCGAACCTGATTTTTATAACACTTTATCCCTATAGGCATGTTATCTAGACGGGGATATATGATAACAATAACAATAGCTAATCAGTTAATTAAGGTCCTATAGACATGATTTTCTAGATAGGCATTAGTGATCAAATAAGCATGTTGTCCAATAACACATAACAGTAGACATGGGGAACAAATAGAGTGCTTAAGCTTATACTTTGATAGTAAACATGGTGAGTGCGTGTGTGATTACTATGGGCATGGTTTCTACTAGTGTCCAGTGCATGAGAGTTAAAATAGGAAGTAGAGCACATAAGTCCTATAGGCATTCTTTCTACCCACCGTGCGAGAATTAAAATACCCTACCCCTTTTATTAATCACCCCATCTGTTCAATTACAAGATTATTAAATATGAATAATTACATAAGCAGACTACTATGGGCCCAGTATCTTCCAGGCCTTCAACAACTCCAGTAGATTCAAATCCCCAACTTATAAGATTAGTCTAGTTAGTCTGGATCCAACAACCAAACCCAACACCACATAGAACCAAATACCAAGCCCAAATGAAGGACATGGTCACACGAGCAATAGACAATGTGTTGGACAAATTGAACAGAGTAGAAAATCTACATACTTGTTTCTTAGGACTGTAAAACATAAGCAAATTCGAGTGACATGTTGACAGGACATACATAAGAAAATTATTGCTAAAAAGGTTTTAAACACAAACATGGTCAAAAAGCGACTTAAGACAATTTCAAGCAGAGGATCAGCCTTAATAGAGTAATTTTAGCATAGAGAACGACAATATAAGTTCAAACAAGTGAAAGAGTAGCATGTGAATCATTAGTAGGATGGAGGAGGCACATCACTTAGATCATGGAAAGCATACATGCTTAGTTTTCAGAACAACAGGATTACAACAATGCACCAATGGGCCTAAAAGAGGCTCAAAACTAGGAGATTAAGTCATGAAGGTCTAACAGAGTTATAATCATAGAATGACAAGTGAACAAGCAAGTAAGCATGGCTTGTACAGTCAACAAGAATTTTAATCACAAAGAATTCTTAGTCCAAGGATCATGGTAGAAAAAGCATATTAATTTAAGGTTATGGAACATGCACAATCTAGGACTTATGCCAGTTAACTAATGCATAATAGAAGAAGCCAAGCATATTGAAATTCAACTGAAACCTTAAGGCAATGCTAGAGAGTGCATACTGAGAAAGAACACTACATAGCTACATGTTTGATTGAACATTAAAACAGTAATTGGCACATAAAGTTCATGCTAACATAAAGCAGGGGAAATAGTATAGCCTACGTAAAATACTCATCAGAAATAGAGTTCAATCAAGCAAGTTCTGGGATAAGAGATGGTGTCCTAAGAATTCCAGTATAAGGGATCAAGGCAAGGCATGTGAAATGACCCAAACAATAGGGGTTCAAAATAGTAGAGCATGCTTAAGGGGGTCATTCAAATTATACATATGAATTGGACATAACCAAAATTAAGAATCCCAAGTAAGTTCAGATATACAAGAAGGGGGTATAGGATAATGAAATCAAATATGAACATGAATAGAGTCAAGTAACAACATACTGATTCACGAAAGCCAGAAAGACATAAACACAAATAAAAGAGAATAAATCACAATAGTCTAACGAGCTAATAAAGCAGAGATTAAGAACCAACATCTTGCTTATCACTAACACGGAGAGAAAAACAAAACCCCCAAATTTCTCAGTGTGTCAGAGTTCGCAAGGGCTTCAAATGAACCCAGGGCAGTGCTCACACTAAGAGAGAGGTTGAATAGTAGGATTCGAGTGGCATTAGCTTTCAGCCGGCCAAGGACTCAAATTCCAGAATAGTAAAATGAGTGGGAGTGAGAGAAATAACCGTGATTCCAAAGTTTGTTAAAGGGGATTAGGGGAGGGGTTTATATAGTAGAAAAATTAAACACACAAACAAGGAAAAATAGTCAATCAATCATACAAAGTAAAGAATAGCATGCGAAATTGATTCAGAATCAATTTAGGAGAAGTCAAGCAAACCATAATTTGAATCATATTTAGAGCAAATCGTTCACAAGTCTCAATCACGACAGAATCGTTGGAGATATACCATATACAAGAGAAATTTCTCTTTTTTAAAGTGTATATAGCCACAATCGCACCCAGAACAAGGAATCAAAGCTAGATCAGGCTTGCCATAAGTGAAGTGGTAACGAAAGTTACCATAAAACGAGTAATGGTAGAAAGAAAAGGCAAGTAAATACGTGTATGGGCGCGTATAAGGAAGGAATAGGTAAAAATATCCACGGTCGGCTAGGGTTTAGGTTTGGGAGATGAAGGGAGCACTGTGAGAGTTTTGGGGCGGCGGTTTAGGAGGAATGGTCTAGGGTTTGGGTTATGAAGGTATAAGGGGATGGGTTGGTTTATTATGGGTTGTTGATCATTTGAGATCAACGGCCAGGATCAAAGGGGGAGTGGGTCGGGTTATTTGAAAGGAGTCCGACCGGGTTGGGTAGAAGGGGTATGGTTTGGGCTTGGGGTTATTGGGCTAGGCTACTGGGACAATTTTGGTCCAAAAATTTGTTTAAAATTGGGCTACTATTTAAATACACAAAAGTTTTCAAAAAATAATTTATAAAAATGCTTAATAAATAAATAAAAATATTATTTATGCACTAAAATGACCAAAAATAATAATTTAACATTATAAAAATATAAAATGCTATTTTGACAAAAATAATATAAATAAAGAGTATTTATGTATGAATATAGGCTATTACTGCAAAATTACATAAATAACTGAAAATATAGATATAATTTTATGAAACGATATAGAAAATGTTTTAAAACATGTGTGTGGATGTAAAATAATAAATTAAGATGATTGAGTTATTGAAAATAATTTAAGGGAATAATTAAAAAATATTCAAATAATTTTAATGCAAGAAAAACTCTGAAAATTATGAAAAATAATGGAAAAAGCTTGTACAAATCTTGTAAATTAAGTAATGATGCAAAAATGACATTTTGAAAAGACATTTATACTTTTTAGAAAAATGTGAGGGAAAAATTGGGTATCAACAGCTGCCCTTCTTTACCCGGGAATGAAGAAAGAGTTGTCGGATAAATAAAATGACGATCAATTTTGGCCGAATTGAATGGGGAATGATGTGTTTTGAAAAATGGGGGTCGAACCCTGGTTTTTTAGTTGCCTACATATTCCTGGTTCTACGGGAATTAGGTTGTGTGTGTTTCTGGGTCCAACGACGAACGAATCGATGGAGTTGTTATAAGAATGGTCGTATGTTTCAAAAAGGGTTCTCTTTCGGGTAGGACAATGTAGTAGACAATTTCAGGTGGAGTCAGGAATAAGAAATGACTGTTACATGTGTATCACAAAGAAAATATCTGAATAGTCA
This sequence comes from Nicotiana paniculata, assembly GCA_005239505.1. Lineage (NCBI taxonomy): Eukaryota > Viridiplantae > Streptophyta > Magnoliopsida > Solanales > Solanaceae > Nicotiana > Nicotiana paniculata. Next base: position 13,462 of record ML351637.1, on the reverse strand, counting down.
TAGAGTAAAAGGTAGTCAATTATTGTTAGTCAGTTACGTTTGAGGTAGTCAAAGGATGTGAATGCTGTGAACGGAAACCGAAGCGAAGATTGCTCCTGTTTGTAGGACGGTTACCTCCCGAGTTACCTGTAAAAATTTAAAACACGGTGCATGCGAATATATTTGGGTTATTGCGAAAATTTGAACATGGTGCAAATTCCCTTTGGACCATGAAGATTGTCTTTGGACGAGGAAGATGATGTCTTAGATCATGCCGTCTGGGCCATGAAGAATATGACAAGAGATTCATAGGTCATGAGATGGCGGCTCTAGACTATGACGCCTTTGAATAATGATGTGCAATCTTAAGATATCCTCAGACCATGAGTATTTGAGTACTGAACTTACATGAATATCTGCATACTTAAAACTTGAATATTATAACATGACACGTGAAATACTGGGTATATAGCCGCCAATTCTGGTGGCATATCTAACTCATAAGCTACTGATCCGATCCTTTGTATGATCCTAAACGGCCCGATGTAGTAAGGTCACTTAGTCCCTAAATAGAGGTTTAAGCCTTAGGATTTGGATTATAGTCGGAACTGTGTGAAGATGATTCTGGAATGGAGTTCCGTCGGTTCTGTTAGCTCCGCTAGGTGATTTTGGACTTAGGGGCGTGTTCGGATTTTTTTTTGAGGTCTGTAGCTCATTTAGTCTTGAAATGGCGAAAGTCGAAGTTTTGGAGATTTTGACTGGTAATGGAATTTTTTATATCGGGGTCAAATTCCAATTCAGGAAGTTGGAGTAGGCCGTAGGGTTGAATATGACTTGAGTGCAAAATTTATGGTCAATCGGACGTGGTTTGATAGGTTTCGACATCGGTTGTGGAAATTTAAAATTTCAAGTTCCTTAAGTTTGAATTGAAGGGTGAATCGTGATTATAGGGTTGTTTGATGTGATTTGAGAGCTCGACTAAGTTTTTATGGTGTTTTAGGACTTGTTGGTATGTTTGGTTGAGGTCCTGGGGGCCTCATGTGATTTTTGGGTTCTTAATGGATCAAGATTTGAAATTTATGTTATTGTTGAAGTCTTCAGACTTCTGGTGTTTTCGCACATGCGGTGGGAAGTCCGCAGGTGCGGGGACACACGTGTGGAAGATTAAGTGTAGAAGCGTATTTGGAAGGAGTGTTCAGGGATCGCAAGTGCGAGGTGAGTTCTGCATCTGCGATGCTTGAAGACGCGCTAGAGAGATCGCAGGAGTGGTGGAGGACCGCAGAAGCAGACATGGGTCCACAGGTGCTGTTACACCCCAGGTTTTCGTACGTGGAAGTATTCTATAAGTGAATTGATATAAGCTCGAAAATAAGATGTTACATCCGCATTTTCGTACGTTAAAGTTTTGTCGTAAGTTAATAGACGTAAGCTCGGGAATGAGATTATTTGGAGATTATAAGTAATATGCTATTTCAAACAAGTGATAAGTAAATTCGTGAAGGTGAAAGGGTAAGCTAATCGAAGAAAGTGAGTTTCGTCAAAATTTTCAATTTGGGATAAAATACGGTCCGAGCTATAGTACTCGACATTTATGGACTAGTGCTATACAAGGTAACACATGGCCATGATAGTAAGGTGTGTTAAAAGTAAGTAGTATGTTAAGTAATTTGAGATAATTATTAATTATGTGGGTAATTGGTTAATTATTAGTTAGTGGGAGATTAATAAATTAACAATTAATTATAATTGGATAAATTGATGGATCTTACCACCAACGTGGCAGCCCATGAAGTGGTTAACAAAGCCACTAAGTGACTCATATAAGATGTAACAAGGTGTCACATTATTAAAGTACATAACAAGGTTAACATTTTCTTTAGCCTTCTAAACGTAAATTGCATAAATATATTCACTTTAGCAATACAAGTTAATGCTTGATTACCCTCCTTAAGATTAAAAGAGACAACATCACGTTTCAGAGAGATTGCATACATAATTTTTCAATGGTCTGAGCTGTAACGTGAGATTTTGCGATTCTAAAGAAGTACGGTGCAATCTTTCTCAAGAATATCATATGGATTTTCCCCTACTTCGATCTGCCATTACATGTTGTCACAATTGACGTGTGTTGGAAGGATTGTCAAGAGAATCGACTCAAGTATGTTAAGGCTAAGACCTTCCTTCATTTTGGCATGATCTCGTAATTACATACGTTTGATAACGAATCATAAAGTGAAGTTCATACTCCTGAACTTATGTACATTATCCTAGTCTCATAAATTACAGTATTCTCCCTTATCGAAACTTTATATTCAATTGAGTATTGTCTTTTTCCATTCAAGAGAGAAGAGGTTATATATATATATATATATATACATACATACATACATACATACATACAAAGTATTACAGTGTTTTCACCACCATCGAGCTATAATCGGTAGGCATGCCTCTTTTGGGCAACCTCTGATCAGATGGTAAGTTATATACGGATCCTACTATGGCCGAGCGCCTTGAGTGAGCCCAGTTGGCTGAGATACAAAGCCTAGTATGGACGAGGGCCTATGAGCGAGCCTACTACGACAGAGCAATTATATATATACCGAGCCTTATAAGGCAGGAAAACTATTTTACTTACTATAGTGAGAGAGTTGAGTCAGTATCAGCAGGTAAGCATATCTTCAGATTATCTTTGACTCGCAGTTACTTTCAATTGTTATATTATCAGTTGAGTTTCATCTTTCAGTTATTTTGTTGCCTTACATACTCGGTACATTATTTCGTACTGACGTCTCTTTTGCCGGGGACGCTGCATTTCATGCGTGCAGGTTCAGACAGACAAACAGATAGTCCTCCTCAGTAGGTATTGCCCGAGTTCAGCTTGATCGGTAAGCTCCACGTCCTTCGGAGTTACCGGGTCTACAGTTTTATTTACATCTTGTGTATATATTTTATGGGTAGGTCGGGTCTCTGTTGATCACAGTACATCCATCAGTAGAGGCTTGTAGACATATCCTGTCAGTTAGTGCAGTATGTTTGGCTAGTAGGCCTTGTATGTATATTTTGTTGGTTTGCCAGCTGTAGTAGTTATGATGGACTTGTCGGCCTAGCTTTATATTGATGTTTAGTCAGAGTTTGCAAATTGTCTTGAAATGTGTCCCATGGATAAAGTATGACATTATATGTTCAGAGTCCCTTAGTCGCAAGTTGGTACACAAGGATAGGTGAGGCACCGAGTGCCGGTCTCACCCCCCTCCCAGTTCGGGGCGTGACAGGTGCACACACATAGGTGCGACCTTTTGATCGCAGAAGTGGACACTGAGTTTTAAGTGAAATCAACACCTGCGATGGAAATTCTGCAGGTGCGAGACCACAGATGCGGTGGACCCCTCGCAGAAACGAGATCACTGGCAGAAAAAAGGCCAAATCGAGGGTTTTATCCTATTTTAAATTTTGAGACTTTGAGAGATCGGATTAAGGTGATAATTCAAGGAATATTTAGAGAGAACTTTGGAGTAATGATTCTTAACTCGTTTTTGGTTGTATTCCATTAATCTATAGTTGATTTCTTCATTAAATTAAGGAAATGTGGTGAGAAATTTAGGGAAGAAGGTGGAAGTTCTTCAACTAAGTTTTTGAGATTTGATTGGGATTTTGATATCGGATTTTGATAATTTTGGTACAAGTGAACTCGTGAGTGAATGGGTGTTCATATTTTTTGACTTTTACCCGATTTCGAGACGTGGGCCCGGGGAGACCTTTTAGGGCGATTTTCCTATGTCTTTCTTTTGCGTTGATTTCATTAGCTAGATAAGTTCCTTATATTTATATTTATGATATGTAATTTATTTTGGTTACATTTGGACCATTTGGAGTCAGATATTCGTGGAAAGAGCATCATTACAGATTGGTTGAGCTTGGTTCGAGGTAAATGGCTTGCCTGACCTTGTGTCGGGGAACTCACCTTAGGATTTGGTACTATTTTGATATGTGAGCGTCGTGTACGTGAGTTGTAAAAACCTTATTTCTGCTAAGTAATAACTTGTTTCCTTTTTATTTGAGTCATATCAGTATGTGTAGTATCCTGTTAGATTAGAGTAGCATGTCTACTTGCCTTAATTGTTTATCTGAACTCCGTGCAGCATATTTAGTGAATTTCCTGCTTTTCCTTGACTTGTACTTAGTCTAAATTGTAGGATTTCGTGTTGTAGCTGTTAAATTCTATTGTTTGAGCTGTGTATTTACTTTTGGGACTACAGAACGGTATTCTGGGATATCCCCCTGCATATTTACTTTGGGACTATGGAATGGTATTCCGGGAGATCCCCCATGTCTTGCATATTTGCTTTGGGACTACGGAATGGTATTCCGGAAGACCCCTGTCTTGCATATTTACTTTGGGACTACAGAACGGTATTTCAGGAGATCCACCCTGCACATTTATGTTTGAGACTACGAGACGGTATCTCGGGAGATCTCCTATTGTTATCTCTGTGTACTGAGCTGTTACCTTTCTATGATTTCATTCTTGTTAAATTTTGGTCTTTATTGTATTCCGATATTTCACTCTTCCTTATTTTATTATATATATACTAGTAGGGCCCTGACCTGACATCGTCACTACTCGATCGAAGTTAGGCTTGGCACTTACTGGGTACCGTTGTGGTGTACTCATGCCCTTCCCTGCACATGTTTTTCGTGTGCAGATCCAGGTTCCTCCTACCAGCCTCGTTCTTAGTTGCATTCGATGTTATTCCGGAGACTTCAAGGTGCATCTTCCCACGCCCGCGGATCCTCGGATTCCCTCTTTATACCCCTATGTTAATTTTTCTTTTATTTCTATAGACACTGATGTCTAGAACAGTTAGAACTTCGTAGAAGCTTGTGACTTATGGTATTCCAGGTCTTGGGAGTGTTATGTATATTTTGAGAGTTGATTATTGTATATGCCGAGCGGCATCTCAATTTCTTATTTAAAATATTTGTTGCTGTTAGTTGTTAAATTTTCATATTTTTTATTTCATTTCTGCAAAGTGTTAGGCTTAACTAGTTATAGAGACTAGGTGCCGTCACGACAATTCAAGAGGGAGAATTTGGGTCGTGACCACAATTGGAGATCTACACCTTTTCCCATACATAGCTTCGTACGTTGCCATCTTGATACTAGAATGGTAGTTGTTATTATAAGAAAACTCAATGAGAGGTATGTGATTATCTACTTTTAAAATCAAGGACATATCCTTATGCGTCTGAATAGTGCATTCTGCCTGACCATCTTTCTGAGGATGGAAAACTATGCTGAGGTTTACTCTTGTGTCTAATTCTTTCTGAAAAGTACTCTAAAAGTTCGTTGTAAACTGAGCTTCATGATATGAAATGATGGAAAATGGAGTCCCTAGAATCGGATGATCTCCTGAATGTACAACTTGTCATAATCTTCTGCTAAATCTGTGGTCTTTATTGGCAAAAAGTGTGCTGACTTTGTAAGTCGATCTACAATCACCCAATCAAATCATGATTTCAAAATGAGTGAGATAATCCAGTTATAAAGTCGATATTTACAATCTCCCTTCAAGAGTATATGTATTTTGTGGTACAACACTAGGCTTTCTGCTACTCGACTTTCACTTGCAGACAATTCGGACACTTGGCTACAAAGTTTGTGACATTCTTTTTCATGTTGGTCCACTAATAAACCTCATTGGGTCATGCTACATATTTGGGGAACCTTGGTGTGTAGAATACATGGAATTATGGACTTCTAACACGATCCTCCTCTCTAAATCCACTTATGTGTGGACACACACTCCATCTTAGTACCTCAAAGTACCATCACTCTCCCCCTTTTTCAAAAGTTATCATTTTATACTTGTGAATCCCCTCTTTGTGCTGCAACAAGTAAGCGTCATCAAACTGTTTCTCCTTCACTTTGGCTACTAAGGAAGAACAAGTCCTGTTGTGGACAATAAATCTACCATATTCGGAATCTGAAAGTCGAACTCCTAGCTTGGCTAAGTGGTGAACTTCTTTCACCATAGTTCTCTTTCCTGTCTCAATCATGAGCTATACTTCCCATACTTGATTATCTTGTTAAGGTACTTCCTGAAAACATTTACAATATTGTTGTGAGCTAAGTCTTTGACCAGTACTCTGAAGATTAGAGTTTCGTGCAATGGAACTACCCTCGTGATAAATAATTGGGGTGATTTTATAGTTTTTGTATATCCCATGCTAACTATGCGGGTTTCAAATCTCCAACAGGACTTACTGATGACTTTCACATCTCTCCCTTAGAACAAAGTTTAAGGTCTTGTACTTGCAATTTCTTCTCTTTTGTTGGGATTCGAACAACTTTCATTATCTTTTGCAATTCTTTAACATTAATGACGAATCATCTTCTAACTTACTTTTGAGAAATCTCTCTTAATAGTAAAACTAAATTACTTACGTAAATAGAAAGTTAATGTATTCACAACTATCATACACAATCTTAATGATTTAAATCTGTTCACACTGTCAATCTTGGAAAAACCCCTTTTCGATAACTCTTAAAGGCTATTCTTCTGTAGCTTGCTCTATTACTACTGAGATGATTTATTTTCTTCCATTGTCATTGAACTTTGGGTTTAACTTAATCTCTGTGTGTTCTAACACGCGTTTAGTGTTTCAAACTGTTACCCGCTCAATAATGTTAACCTGGCTAAGTAAATTAAATCGTACCTCTACTAGCTCTGTTAAAATTTCTAATTTACTGTATCTACTCAAAACTTACTTACTATTCTTTTACTAACCACCTGCTAGAATCGTGTTTTCTTGTTCTGCTTTGAATAAATAAAGTGAAGCATAAGATTATTTCTAACATCCCTCACCATCCGACCTTATTCTAAGGTCGCATACTATCTTTTTTTTAACTATGTACATGGATCACACTTAGGGGAAATTCATTTGTCTTAAACAAAATTAGAATATCTAACCCCAAACTTTCTATAAGCATCCGGGGTAAACACTTAGTCATATAACCTAAGGAGAACTGTCATATCTTTTATCTCACAATAATAACTACTTCACATAGCAACTTACTAACATGGTACTTTCTAGTTCTGATTTGAATAAATCTGAACAACTTAAAATCATTCCTTGAAATCCAATATTGGATGCTCTTGGTTCTCATTTCGCACATCATATATTCTTAGTCATATGCATGAGTCGTGCGAAAAACACATCTTTGGTAATATCAAACATTTCTGCCTCCTAGGTATTTCGCCCTTAGGCTCTTTTCTGTCCAAAACTATAGTGATCAATTATATGTCTGGTGCGGTTAAACTCTTAACTTGTACGTGGGGTCTGGCGTCTAAACTATCATCATCCCACCTATGGCTCCATTTCCAAGAATTAAAATATTTTTCCGTGAGGTAAAACACATACGACGACCATACACAAACTTATCCTTCAGAGTATACCATCATCTGATAAATCACTTCCTGCTCCATCCGGCGATTCTTGGGTCTTAATCCGGACCTAAAATATGCGAAGATTTTGCTATAATCACTATTACTTACATTTTCTTTTACCACCCATATGCATCATTGTATACTCACAAGTCACCTTTATTTGGATATATTGAAAATTGGAGATCTGGTAACTAAATAACTGAATACTGGCATACGAAATAACCATAACCTGCTAATTAAAAGACTGTAAAACTGGTAATTCAGGTAAACTGATATCCATAAAACATGATTTCTGCTTTTGTACTTTCTAATAAGGTTATGCTCTAATCTGTACTATTATCCATTATATCATTTCATGTCTCATTTGTTACCAACCTGTACCCCATAATTATATCCCAATAGGCTATCATCATCTCTAGAGCCTTGGTTTTTTTCTTTGTGGTTGTCGCTTGGGCATTCAACACGTCTAGAATTCGATAAGAATATAAGGTTACCTATTGTTCTAAGCTTCATGGCACGATCTAAAGTAGAAATAAATGAGAAAATTCTGAATGTCTTGGTAGTTAACCATTGATATGCATGGCCGACACACACATATAAAGGAAACTCCAGTGGACACGGCTTCATAGACTCCCTATGACTCTTGAACCTAGTGATGTGATACAAAACTTTGTCACGCCCCGAACATAGGCCTGGGCATAATAGGGCCCCCGGTGCCTGATTACATATGACCGAGCGAACCAACTGGTTGGCCGAATCAACATGCGATATCATGACATATTGAATGTGGAAAATAAACTAACACATGTTGATATACTGAAAGTCTGACTGATATAAATCAAGTGCAAAAATACTAACATAAGTCTAAAATATATCTGTAGCCAACATTACTTAACACAAAAAGCCTATGACTCTATCTAATTGTTACTCTATCAAGCCCTTACCCAATCTCTGTTTTGCAACATAGTTGTAGTTGAAACCCTTAGGTTCCCTAACGCACTGTTAAAATCGTTAGGTGGCGAATCTTCAAAATATGCAAACCCCTTTCCCAAAAGGAACGAGTTGTCTCAACCAATGTCATAAACCTCTTTTAACCGGCCCCTAAAGGAGTGCTTGGGGGAAAGGGGGGAGGGGATAGCATGGCGACTCTGCTGGGGATATCCAGGCTTTTACCATTTCAAATTGTTTTGTGAATTTGTGCCTTTATTTTTTACCTGCACCCTTTCCTATTCCCTTTACATGCAATTAATTGTTTACTTCAGGTATTTACTTTTCTTCAAAGACGAAACTGACATGTCTCTTTGTTTTCTTTTGTAACTTCTTTAAATCATTACTGTTGTTTTTACCGCTTTCTTTAACGTGCAAATACGTGACAACTTGTTTTAATACTTATTATTGTATAATCATGCTCAACATTCATACTCCACTCGTGCCAAACAAAATACTATAGCAACGCTTGATGAGTGGTTGCATTCTTCCTATATCATTACCCACTAAATTCGGAAAGGCTTATTTGCGGTAAAACTAGTCGATCAGCGGTACAGTCGACGGTTCCGTGCCTTTCCCCCTTGAGTTGTCCACTCAAGGGTACCGGTCTAGAACCCCATAGAAACCTTACCCTGTTGCATTGTTGCATGCATCATGGTCAAACCTAGTCGAGCTAAAGTGTCGTCCACACGATAGCTTTTAAGATAGCCTTATCCAAAAGTCCACAGGGTTTCCCTAAACCCAAACGGACGCCCTCATGTTCTGTGCATTTATTTGGAGAACTAAATGCTTCCTGCTAATTATTGACGATAAATAGTCGAGTCCGGTGGGGGTAAGGGCCTAACCTTATTTGCTTTGCAGAAAAAATGAGGCATAAAGTCCCCAGATTCGACATGGTCTCCAATATCCACCCAAGACTGTTGAGTTGGTGGGAGGATCTGCATTCTAGTGACAAAGCTATCGTCAGGAAACACTTGGGTAACCTACCATCTCTCCTGGAAATCCAGCCTAACAAAATGATAATAGAGGCTGCTACCCTGTTCTGTGATCATGAAAGGTCCGTGTTCCGCTTTGGGAACATCGAAATGACGCCTTTGATAGAAGAGATAGAAGGGCTGGCTAACCTAGTATGGGAAGCTCCAGGGTTGTTGATGCCTGAGAACCGCGCAGGCAAAAATTTCCTCAAAATGATGGGCCTGAAAAAGGACGCAGAATTGGTATGTTTGGAGGATTCATACATTCCTTTTGACTACTTGTACGAAAGGTATGGTTACAGCAAATCATACCATACCTACCATGACGAGTTTGCTATCACCTATCTGGGACACGTCCATCGCCGAGTGTTCATGTTTATGATTTGCTTTTTGGGTTTGATCATGTTCCCGATGAAGAAGGAAAGGATCCATACTAGGCTAGCCATGGTGACTAAGACCATAATGGAAGGGGTAGATGGGAAAGACTTCAGCATTGTGCCCATGATCATTGCAGACATATATCAGGCCTTAGAAAGGTGTCAACAAGGAGAAAATCGTTTCGAAGGTTGCAATTTATTACTTCAACTTTGGCTTATGGAATATCTCCAAAGAGGTGAATACCGACAAGACATTCACCGCAGAATGTGGGATGACCACATTGCTCTCCATCACCCAAAGCGAATGAATTATCCCCGACATGTTCGCTCAACCTGAAAATGCCGAGGGATGGGTTGAGCTTTTTGATAACTTGACTGAAGAGCAGGTTCAATGGATGTTTGAATGGTTCTCGACGGATGAGTTCATCATTCGATCCCGAGACGAATCATTTTTATACTGATTGGTCTAAGGGGGACATACCCTTACGTCCCTCTTCGAGTTATGAAGCAAGCAGGAAGGAAGCAAGTCATCCCTAGGGTCGAGAAGATGAGCCATCTTTGAGCTGACTTTCAAAATAATGACAGTCCTTACAAGTGCCAAGCTCAGCACTTGTGGCACTTCAAGATTATACTTGAGAAAGACACCATCGAGCCAGACATATATCATGCCGGTTGTACCCTTTCTATCTTGGTTGGTTAGAAGAGGATTTGGGTGGCTAGAGCAAGCTGGGGTACGTCCGAGGTCACATGGTTATAGATGAAAGAGCCGAGGCACAAGTCAAATACAACCAACTGCACAATAGGATCCAGGAATATGAAGATGACCACCACAAGATACATGATTCCAACAAGAAACTGATCGAGGAATGGAAAGACATGGCTATCAACGCCAACAAGAGGCTGGGGGTACCAGGAACGAGGTATTGTCGAGCTGGAAGAAAAGTTCATCAAAAGAGTCGAAGATTGTCAGAAGGCTGAGGGAGCTGCAAGGGGATACCTAGCCAGAACCTACATGTTGCTGGGACTTCGTGAGCTGGGAAAACTGTACAAGGAAAGCAAGAATGCCGAGTCTGGGGAAGGTTCTTCTGGGACCAAGTAGATACGAGTGTCTTTATTTTTCTATCAATGTAATAAGGCCAATGGCCATTAGTGACTTTTATTTTTCGTCTATCATTTTGGGATTTTGTCTTTTTTTTTCTTATAAATAAAATGAGGCAGTTAGCATTTTAAGTTCTCCAAATCAATTTGTTGCTAGGCCTACTCGGTCACAAAGAGGTTCCCCACTTAGGACGCGCTTTACATTTCCGCATTATGTGTTTAAATACCACAATATTCTTTTCATAATCCTCACTGACTTGGTTACCTTTTGTTTTTATTTCTTTTTCTTACTCCCCTCCCCAAAGGTTAGTTTGGTATTCTGGCATCATCAGCCTATCGCACATGATCCAAAGGCCCTCTACCTACTCCTCCTCCTTGTCCTCCTAAGGGAAAAGACAAAGGCAAAAGTAAGATGGAAGAGTCCAGCGGCACCAGAAAGGAGAATATGATTGAACGGGTAGAGGCCACTGATGGCCGAGGTATTCAGGTCCTGCATGAAAACATGTCGCCACTTGAACAGAAATTGCTGACAGGAAGAACTCGATCAAGTCCGGAATCTGGCCAACTTGTCATTTTCCCTCAACGTCATCGACGTCAACCTCCCAAATGCTCTAAACCCTGCACCTCCACAAAATATCCCAAGACAGCAAAATCATCCCGCACCTCACCATCACGTCACTCCCCCAAAGAACCAAATTCTCCCGACGCAATGCAATGCTTGCCATATCTCAAATAACACTCCACTACTCATCCCAGAACCTCAAAACCCCACAAAGGACCATTTCCACACCTATAACAATCCCATCTATGTGAAAACTATGACCCACTCCACTCTGCCTATCTCACAGGCATCCGAGTCTGACGGAAAGGACTTACTTATCAGGTACCTGGCCGAGGAGCTTAAGAAACTGACCAGCCGAGTCCAGGGTGTTGAAGGAACCAAGGGAATTGAAGGATTGAATTATGAAAACTTTTGTAACCAACCTGATGTCGAACTGCCCGAGGGGTACAAACCTCCAAAGTTTGAAATGTTTGACGGTACTGGTGATCCGAGAGTCCATCTGAGGACCTATTGCGACAAATTGGTTGGCGTTGGGAAGGATGAAAGAATCCAAATGAAGTTGTTCATGAGGAGTTTGAAGGGAGACGCACTGTCTTGGTACATCAGCCAAGACCCCAAGAAATGGTCAAACTGGGTAAGCATGGCGTCTGATTTTATGGACAGGTTTAGATTCAACACAGAGAACGCACCAGATGTGTTCTACATTCAAATTTTGAATAAGAGACCCACAGAAACCTTTCGCGAGTATGCTACTCGCTGGAGGTCCAAAGCCGCTAAAGTCAGACCTGCTCTAGAGGATGATCAGATGAACAAGTTCTTTGTCCGGGATCAGGACCCGCAGTATTATGAATGGTTAATGATGGTTGAAGGCCACAAGTTCTCTGACATCATCAAATTGGGTGAGCGGATTGAAGAAGGTATTAAAAGCGGTATGGTTACAAATTTTGAAACCTTGCAAGCCGCTAACAAGGCTTACAGTCCGGTGGTGTGTCTAAGAAAAGAGACGTGGGAGTCGTAATGATTGCACAAAGAGCCAAGTTCCCACTCAAATACCAAACTTATCCAACACCTCCACTCACATACCAGCCAACCCTGAACTACCAAGCTCCACCACCTTCCTACTAAGCACCCTCACCGAACTACCAAGTTCCATCGCCAACATATCAACCTTCTTCGCCCAGGTACTCACAACCCCCTGAACGCCAAAACTTCCCTAGACCTCATCCCAATTTTCATCGCCGCCCTCCGAAGCAATACACCGCCATAACTGAGCTCATTGACCGGCTGTATAAGAAGCTCAAAGTTGTTGGTTATGTCACACCTATCCCTGCTGCCACCCCTGAGAACCCTTCTAAGTGGGTTAACCCAAACAAATCATGTGCAACCATTCCCGCATGAAAGGATACACCATCGAAGAATGCCGCTCTCTGAAGGACAAAATACAGGCTCTCATTGACAACAAGATTATTGTGGAAAAAGACCCCGCTCCAAAAGTCCGCGACAATCCTTTGCTAAACCATAATGGTATAGGTATCCATATGATTGAAATAGAAGATGATTGGGATCCCGAGGGATCAATCGGGTTGATCGCAGAAGGCGATGACCCAAAGAAACGTGCAGTCACTCTCAAATCGATCATGGTCCAGATTCAACCATCTGAGGACGCTGAGGTGAATATGTCTATACCACTTGAGTTTGAAGCAGCGCCATGATGCGAGACTAAATTGCATAGTTTAACATGTGANTTAGGGCTGAAACGCCAGCCCTTGCCTGGCGTTAGCCAGGCCTTTGGGTCCAAACGCCAGGTCCCCAGTTCGGCCAGAAATCGTGTTTTGACGGGTTTAAGTGTTTCCCAAGTGAAATAGACATCTCCTACATGGTTAGGGTTCGCCTTAAATATATAAATAGAAACCAAACAACACAATTTGAAGGGGATTCGAATCCACAGAGAGAATTCAGAAGGATTCAACAAGAAAACACCATAAAAGTGACAAACATCGATTTCTACATTTAGTATTTCTTACTTTATATTTC